>BOPP01000539.1:15405-53271 GCA_017312745.1 Gryllus bimaculatus | reverse complement strand
CGGGGTATTCCGATATGACGTATTACATAAAAATTAATAAAACTAAAATTTGTTTCAACAAATTTAAAGTAAGGCTGCAGCAAATCCATTGTGTTTCTAGATACAAGTTGCCTTAGATACCGCCTCCCACGTACGTCACTCTACTACAAATGTTCGACGCGCAACGTCACATTGCGCACCCACGTCACTTTCACGCCACCACCACGTCACGCTACACACGTCGCGCAAGGACCTGCCACGCCCCGCCCCGTCGCGACCCGCCACACCGCCATGCTTCGCCACGCCCCGTCACGCTCCGTCACGCCCCGCCAAGCTCCGCCCTGCCTCCGCCACGCCATTTCAAAGGCCACCGCCGTTGTCGCCATCTTTTGTCAAGCCTCCTTGACACCACGCCAGCCACGGGCTAACCCCCCCCCAAGTCCCGTCATGCCCGCCACAGGTCTCCACTTCACCGCACATTCTTCGACTTTCTTCTTGCCGTTTGGCACTTCAGTCGGCTCCTGGGGATCCTTGCCCCCCCGTTCCACATCGGACGCTCCGCTTACCGCCTTCGTCGACCTGTCATCCACCTAGACGCCTCATCCGCCTCCTCACCACTAAACCCTCTAGATATCCCTCGTCCCCTGGTCCTATATCCTTCCGCTCTTGTCCCTCTGGACGCTCCGGACGTCGTAGAGGGCTTTGCTTCATCCTGCCGCCCTGCCTCTCAGCTGCATCCGCTCGGGGCGGAAGGATCACCGGATTGAACGGCGCTGGAATGCAGTGGAGGATCCGTTCACCTTCGTGGAACCACGGACAGGGACAGCGCGCAGCAAAAGAGGAGTGCGGGGGCGGCCGGGGCTCCCCGAGCGATACGTTCTGGGTCGTCATCGGTAAGTGTGCGATCTCGGAAGTGGAGGACAGAGGCAGACTGTCTAAGTTAGCGTACCACTGTATCACAAATTCTGAAAAACCGTATCCAGAATTTGTTCTAATTAAAGACTAATTTTATACCCAAATATTTAAAAATTTTCTACTAGATAGCACAACACGAAATTTTACCACAACTAAATGGTGGGTACGGCTACCTTAAACGTTAGTTAGCATTACCCACACAAGATGGAAGACGAACGGATGTTTTGAAAAAAAAAATTATTTAAGCTCTTACAATTAATGACATCTCACTATATAACACGTTAGAGGAAGCTAATTTTACTATTAATATTGCGAACATTGATTTATTCCATTTTCTGATATTCAGGGTCCCACATTTTCCCTGCCTTACATAATTCTCAATACTATGCATCTTTTACTCCGTATATGCTTTATTGGTACGAATACGAGAAAATAATATTCCGTTTGAAGTACTAGATTTCCAATCGCAGGTTTCTCCGTAGTATCCCCAGTATCACAATTTTGATCATTGAAGGACAAAGTATGCTTTTTCACATCTATCCATAATTTATTTTAAAAAACAACGAATGCCAATCCTGCAGCACATTGGCCTGACGCCATTATTGTAGGGTTTTCTACGGCATATGAAGTTGGAAATGATTGGATATGTTAGACCAATAACTAAACAACAATAATCGTAAATACTTTTAGAGTATACAAAGTCCTGTGCGAATAAACAAATCCAAAGAAAAAAGAAAATCAAGTCACTCTCTTTTTTAAAGTTTTGCTTTGGTTGAGAAAAAAATACAAGCGTGCAGTGATATGTGTTGTTCCATTGTTCCATGTGTACATCCCTGATAAATCAGATGAATCGAATAGCCGTGAGAACATTGCAAAGTTTTGATTTTTGGTTTTGAAACTATAAGCATTGGACTGCGGGGTATGTATGTCCGTATGCATTACGATGGTGTAGACTGAACTATCACTGAAAGCATTGTGAAAGGATATTCATTACTAGGAAACTTTCCTATGTACTATCATAGAAAACACATATTTCAAGCCAATTGTTTCTGTTACGATAAAAATATGCTTGGATGAATACGTATGCAGATTGTCATTTCACAATAATATTGCTAATAAATATGTCAAATTACAACTCAACCGTGTGATGTGTATTTATTTACAAGTTTAATCAAAAAAATTCCTGATTAGTCATTTTGAAGTCCCGTATGGTCAATAAACTGCCAATGACTATCGTAACCAAAGTCAACGATTATTGTACTTTTGATATTAAGAAAAATTACATCTTTCCCTGGCATTCTGAATCAATATTATGCTTCAGAAATAAAAAAAATAAATAGAAAAGTTTTTGTTCTTATTATTTTTAATAATTTTTTTAACTTTACAAATCGTGATTGCCAGGCGAATTTAAAATAACGATTCCAGTGGTCTTGAAGAAGTACGCCCACATCTTCCTAACGGAGGTTACTAAAACGCTAACAGCATATTCCTTTTTTTTTTTGATTCTATTTTGTTTTTTTTTTTTTTTGTCTTTTTGGGAATGCTGCCGGGCATCATTCATTACAAGCTTTAGCGAAACCTGTTCTATACAAAAATAACAACAGGACCCTGCAGACGTTAGCTCGCAGGCGCAAGTAGGCTTCGGAAAACCCGTCAGTGAGAAAGCTTCAGCATGAAAGACGTTTCCAGGAAACGGCGGCTCGCGCCCTCATGTTTTGGAATTTCCTGGGAGCATATTTAAAGACAAAAAAATTAAGATACTATTGAGCAACAAGAAACCAATAAATTCAAATGTAATTATATTTTACGAATCTCTGTAGCCTCTTGGTTTTCTTATCATTGCGGAACTAATTTGATATCCAGTTAGTCGAATGTTTAATAACAGGATCAAATGAAGAGCGGCATTTTTGCCTAACAAGTTAGCAATAAAAAAAGCGACATATTTGAGTTAAATGTCAATATTTTTTTAAAACTTCGCTGTTGTAACTTGACTGAGTTCCTGACAAGGCGGTCCTTTATTATCATCATGAGGGATACCTACGCCGCTCCTCTTCGACTTTTGTGGCAAAGAAAGAGGCAGCGTTTAATAACTAATTTATTAACCAACTTAACGTATGGAGGAAGCCGGCGCATTAGTCGGCAACCCTAGATTATATGTAAACTTTATTGTGAACACATTTTAGGCATAACAAATGCTTAAATACAATTTCGGAATGTAAAATAGTTGGAAAACGAGGAAGAGGGAGACCTAAAATATAAATTTAGCAACAACTTTAAACCCAATTACAATTAAAAAAACTATGCAGATACCAAAAGGACAGTGGAGGACAGAATGTCAATGAGGCAGCGACAAGGAGCAATGCCTTTAGGATGATGATGACTATCGAACAATAAAATTTAATAAAAAACGATGGAGCTATTGGAAGAGGAATATTTAAAATTCCAATCATTCCAATTTTATAATGTATTTAAAAAATGTATTACATAACTAGTGCAAAAATTATTACGTAACTATCACTAAATGCGAGAAAGTATGTGTTGTTTTAGCACTAGTTTTGCGCCGCATTACATAACTTTCCCTATATTACGTATATTACTCCGTATGTGCGTATGTACGAGAGAGAGTAAAACCTCTGCAATTGATGTTGAAAAGAAATTTTCAATAAATATTTATTCAGTATTATCCTGAGATTTCGTGGACCAATTCACACTTTCTTGAAATTATTTGAATTAATTACTCAATGTTGATTGATAGTTAGCTTTTTTCGAGATAGTCGCAAATATAATAATAAATATTTTCACTCTTGAGAAAGCTACGTGGCTGAACACGCTGACTTACAAATATTTTACTATATTGCTGCTGATAACGAAAATACTGGTACAGGAAAATCACAATTCAGAACTAAGAAGACACGTGTTCATTCTTCACTGTACACCCCTATTCCTCCACAATTACGTACACAGCACTTGCAAACCTCGACAAAAACTTATAATTGTTGCTGCGAGAGCGAATTTTGAATGGATAATTATGCAAATAAATGTCGTCAGTCTGCGCAAACCACAGTGTACACACAACGAGAAAATAGTATAAGATAAAGGAATTTAAGCCTTCTAGGCGCGACGTCACAAAGTTTGCCAAAGGTTGAAATATAGCGGGCATTAGTGGTATCGATATGTGCCGAACCTCCAAAAATTTAATGGAATGTCCAAGAATATCTCATCCTATAGAATATGGTGACAGAAACATTTCTAGGCTATCAAATAGGCATTAACATGCGAGAGAACATTTGCTGCACGCGAAGTAAAGTTACATCAATCAAGCGAATAGCTTAATTAGAACAAAATTATGGTACATTTAGTTTTTATGTATCATGCGTTTTTCTTGTGTGGGTATGTTAATTTGCCGTTAAGGTAGCGTACCCACATTTAGCGTTGAAAATTTCGATGTTGTGCATTAGTAGAAAATTTTTGAATTTGTTTATAAATTGGTCTTTAATTAGAACAAAATTCTGGTATACAGTTTTTCAAAATTGTGATAAATGGGTATGTTAACTTTACGGACATGAGGCAGACGATGTGTCTGAGGAGTCGGGCGGCGCAGGGTTGGGGAAGGGTGGGAGACAGGTGTCAACGGCGGCAGCGGCATGACTCAGTGAGGGGAGGGGCGGTGCTGCCTCCACGCGGTTTCTGCTGTCGCTACTTCCCTCCCGCCACTCTCCATCGCGCCCTGCTTCTTAACCTGATCCCCGCCCCGTTCCCTGTCCCGTTCCTCACCCCATTCTCCATCCCGCCTCTCAGCCTGCTCCCGCTCCCGCTCGCGACCCGGTCCGCGCTCTCATCTCGGAGCCGCTGCGCCGCGTGTCGCGAGGGCAACCAAATGAAAGCCATGGCCCGCGCATTGTGATTGTAGACCGCGGAATGACGCTCGTTATGCCAGTAGGCGACACTTGTAGTCGAGAGCACTCGGGGCTGGCGGAAACCCGAACGAGCGAGATCCCAAAGCCGCGCTTATAACGCCGATGTTTGTTTGTGGATTCGTGGATGTGCTTTGTATGAGGGCTTTGAAACTCCCGGTCTTTTAAATGTGTACTGAAAAGGGACGTCGCTTTTACCTGGAACCTTCTACCTCTTTGTGAAGGGCAAATGTTATTGCATAGTTTTCGTGTTCACCAATACCGGTCTTTAATTCTGAGGATTTCATTTATCCTCAGAGCATAAAATCCTTCTTTTTATTATTGCTTTTATTGATATCATGCCACCCATTCATTAAATCTTCTATGACATCCAACTGCGAGAAATAAACATGTTCACGGTCAGTTCTGTCCAATTTTCATAAAAATCGTCTGAACGTTGACAAACCATAACGAAATACTCATATATTGATATTACACTGGATGTTTCGGAATAAATGTTACGTATTTCTAGATGATGTAAATGGATCAACGTTTATCACATTTTACAAAAAAATATGTGTTGGAAAATTCCACGTAACGAAGTTATACATTAGGCATTTGCTCATGATTGTAACGCAACTTATCATTCACTGATGTACAGATAAACGAATTCACTTTGAAGCCTTCTGCTCTTACGGTTTATAACTTTCTCAGGCATCGTATACCTCGCTACCTTATAGCTTTAATGCTCGCGGTGTTTATAAACCTAAACCTTAAAGGAGACATCATGTTTCGAAAGTGGATGCCTTCATTAAATAGAAATATTGTAATTGTAGTGATTGAAAAACATTTCGCATATTGAAAACAATATTCCTGTAGTGAGGAATGAGTCCCTATTTGGTTTAATTGCTAACAAGCTCAACGCCAGGGGCTCTGGGGAAAGGTCTCTATTTTGTGATCAGGCCCTTATCCTGGTTGGCAGTGCACAGGTAAGAATAGAATGGAACCTAGGAGAAAATGTGGCATTGAGTGTCACCTTTTGCGTAACAGCGTAACCATTTTGAAGAATAGTGACAATTGCTCTGTGCACATTTACCATATAGTATGTAATGAAAAATTGACATTTCTGTGCCTATATATATATATATATATATATAAATATATATATATATATATTATATATAGCTGCTTCTTTCTGATTCGTTGCTTCTGTTGGGGTAGAGGATTCGAATTTTCTCCCCTCCTTAATATCAAGGAATTTCGTTTAATATTGAGTACCGTCTGTCATATTACTTCTCCTGTCGCCCCGATTAGCGAAGTAGCTAATCTTGCCTGGAAATTGAGACAACGGAGTAGCACATTGTGACATGTGTACTTTGATTTGGTAGGCAATGCGTCATGGAGTGGTGTTTAACGTGTCTACGGTATCACTTTGAGTGCGTCCGAACGAGACCCACCTAATGCTGTGCGTGATGAGTTACTTACAAATCAGGATCCCTTCAATTCGCTGTTGGATATCATAAGATAAGGCATAATTATCCATTCAAAATTCGCTCTCGCAGCAACAATTATATGAATGGCCTTTGAATGGCGTGGCGGGGAATGGTATGGAGAGGCATGGCGGAGCTTGGCGGGGCGTGACGGAGCGTGACGGGGCGTGGCGAAGCATGGCGGGGTGTGGCGGGTCGCGACGGGGCGGGGCGTGGCAGGTCCTTGCGCGACGTGTTGTAGCGTGACGTGGTGTGGCGTGAAGTGACGTGGCGTGGCGCAATGTGACGTTGCGCGTCGACATTTGTAGTAGAGTGACGTGACGTGGAGGCTGTATCTAGGCATTGTATCTAGAAAACACAATGGATTTCTGCAGCCCTTACTTTAAATTTGAAACAAAATTTTAGTTTTATTAATTTTTATTGTAATACGTCATATCGGAATACCCCGAGTCAGTCTCACAGTAAAACTTCGCAACTCAGCTATACAGCCTTTTATACTCCGATTTACAAAACTTACTGTTAGAATACTGCGCAAGATGTTCCCGTGTGCAGAAGCTGTTCAGTGTCCTCGGACATTTCAGTAGCTCTTCTTATTCTTATACTTGGAAACAATTGCTATCCTCTTCACTTTACTTAACCAAATATTTGGTTTGTCACTGCATCGAGTGCCACCCATTTGATGGTTTTGTTTGGATATTGGTTTTACCCTGGGGCCAATCTCCGAACAATAGAAAATATTTTAAGTAGGCTAACGACATGGGCAAACGTGCAGCAATCTGCAGGTCATGCTTCAGATTTGCTTGAAGATGCACCCAATGGAGATATGGGCTGCTGTTACTGCAGGCACTAGGTGTCAGGAAATAAAACCGCTAGAATTTCTACGTGCGCAAAGTTTGCCGAGGTCTTATGGCCCGATTGCACTTAGAGTTCAAAATTATCCGACGTGTCAATTTTTTTTACAGCGTACTACTGGATGGTGTCTAATGAAGCCATAATTCGAGTAAGGGATCTTTCAATAAACATGTGCACAGAAATCTTCTGATCAATTTTTGCCCCCTTCCCTTCTTCATACCATTTCATAACAAAAAGGAAAACAGTGAGTGGATTCCGTGTGGGGGCACACCATGAAATTTCCAAGCCAATTCTATTGTCTTTACAGTCGACAGACCCACGAAGATGAAATAATTCCTTTGTAATGGTCAAGTCTACCATAGCGTATTGCCTCATTCAAGTTCCGTCCGCGGAGCCGAGCACATCGTTATCAGTAGTTGCCTTTGTTAACACTGAAGATGGTTTAGAATCGGTCTTTCATGTGCAAAGTGTTGTTCTGTCTTTGTTTGTGACTGTGTATACTATTTTTATTCGTTTATTTATTTACGTCGAAAACAGTTAAAAACTGTATGACGTTCTATGGCGACAAATTAATTTGAAGTTACATCTAGAAGCTCCTCCTGTCGCTTCGGTCTATCTACTACCTGCGCAAATCCCCCTTCCCAGACGAGTCTGTTCACGGAGTGTTGTACTTTCGCTCACTGCGCCTTTCCAATTTGCGTCTGGAATATTTAAATCACCAGCGATAACTATAGGATGTATATCGGCGTTTTCTATTTTCTAAGAAATGGCTTCTAAAATGGTATAATTTTCATTCGGCGACATGTAGCAAGCAATCATTTCTGACACATTCCCTGAATCACTAATTTTTAACCCCATCATTTCCAATTTTTTATTAATCTGATTTCTCCTTATATCTACTGCATTCTTAACACAAATAAATACCCCCTCTAATTTTTCTATTTCTCGTAAACGACCTGTAATTCGGGCGAAAAACTTCAGATATAGGCATCTCTTCCGACAGCCAAGATTCAGTTCCTATAATTACATGAGGATCACAAGCATCGACTAAATACCAAAATTTGTTTTCTTTATTTTAATCTTAAAGAAGAGCTTTGCAACAAATGGAAACTATCATTAAACAAATTGAAGCCGTTTTTAAGAAAATGGCGTTTAAGTGCTACTGTAAATTCCAAACTTGAAACTCTTTTTTCCAGAATAATTTTGAGTTTTCGAGAAACTTCATTTAAAGTCACTTGATGCACTGGAACCGGACTTCTGCGTCAGCCATTATACACCCGTTAAGTCGCGTATTTAATGAATCGTTAAGTACAGGAATTTTTCCAGGTATTTTAAAAATAGCTGAGATTAAGTCGCTTTTCAAAAAGGCAACAAAAATGAAATTCAAAATTACCGGCCAATTTCTCTTTTGTCGGTTTTTTCAAAAATATTAGAGATACTTTTTTACGTACGAATGGAAACCTTTCTTAGGAAACACGGTGCGTTTTCAGATTGCCAACGTTGGTTTCGAAACTCAAAATCTACGAAAACTGCTATATTTTCTTTTCTTACAGACGTCGCCTCATCCTCATATTCATCAGGTGACAGTATCAACAGCTCACTACAAAAACGTCACACACAATACATGTACACACCTTGCCAGATGACACTAAACGGTGAAATTCTATGCAAACGTTTAAGGCCCAAATAAAATCTTTTCTGCCGCACTACTGTTTCTATACAATTAGTGACTATGCTGACCATAAAAGGAAAGTAATATTAATTTTAGGAACGACATTTAGTGTGTTGTTTACCATTTGGATTGCATACTTGTAAAGAACCTGTAACTAGTATTGTACTTCAGCTTCTGGGTCAATAACTCCCATCTCGATAAGGTTATTGTACAGTTTCCCTGATCCTTGAACAAATGCCTTGTTTTACTTCTGGTCATAAATGTAACTTCAATTTAACTCCACCTCAAAGAACGTCACATACAGTTTTTAACTGCTTTTGAGGTAAATAAATAAAAAATAAATAAATATACTACAGACCCGTTCTCGTGTGCTGGCGTGGGTCAGTGCATATCGGAATCCTCAACATATTGAATAACGAAATGAGATGATGTCGACTCACCTATTTCAATCATCATTTGGTCATCAGCCAATTTATCATCTAAACATGGAGTCACAAAACACAGAATCTCATGCAAATGGCCAACACCATGTCTCAACAGGTGCAGAATTTTATCTACGAAGAGCCGTAGTCCTCCAACGGAAATATTCACTCCGATCCAACTGTAAGTAACGGTACTTCAAGTCATCAGGCAAGTACATTCATTAATGTTCCTTTACCTGTATTTCATTCGCCCAAGAGACAGGGTAGTAACAGTGACCCAAATGGGCCGGCGAAGAAAATCAGTCAATATCCAAGAATATTCAGTCTCAATCAGGAACAGCTTCAGCGCCTTACAAAATCTCCAAGACTGAAGAAACCAATCCAATCCCCCCGTTTTTGTTTTTAACATTATCTCACAGAAATTCACGATCTCTTCAAAGGTACCCTAAATGTCAATTTGCTACCGAGTTAAAATTTTGCAAGGTTAACGGAAATTAAACTTCAAACGGAAAATAGCGAAGACTGCCGACTGTTAGTGAATATGCTAAATAGTAACAACAAATCCTTTCATACTTACGCTGACCCATAAACATAACATAAAAAATTATCGATTGTAATAAAAGATGCACATCAATACTGTACTTAACATCAAATTCTCGCAGAACTTATAACGAAAAAATTTGAAGTTGTGAAAGTGAATAGACTTCGTAATACAGAAGGTTAGCCAATTCCTGTCGTTTCTGTGATATAGCGAAAGAAAATAGGTGACAAAATATATTCGAATTAGATAGACTGTGCTATGCAGTTGCTCGTGTCGAACAGCGAAAACGTCTGTTAGATCCAGTTCAATTCTCAAGATGCCAAGACTATAACCATACCAAAAACTATTGCAATAGAAATTGTGCTATTTCTACTGGCAATTATTTCACCATAAACTGTGCGGAATCGAGTAACTTTATACCAGTATGCAGCAAGACGTCACGATTGCAAATGGAAGATCAAATGTTTATTTATACTACGAAAAAAGTGCAAAATATAAATCAAATAAAACCGTAAGGAAACTAAACTTCCATCTTCAACCAATAATAATAATAATAATAATATTAACAATAAAAACAATAAAATAATAATAATAGTAATATAATAATAATAATAATAATAATAATAATAGTTTTACTTATGAAGCTAAAGTTTCCTCGTCTGTCTTCCATTTATAACATTCCTTATTTTAATCCCCTACCATTCATAAAACCTCCCTCCCATTTCAATGTGAATGATGTATCATCAAATAGTTCAGCCAGCAATTCAAATGGAAATTTTAACTTACGTGATTTCCTAGCTATTCATATTGTTTACTTCTTTAGTCATTTAATTCAATCGTTCCTCCCTACTTTAAATGATAATATCAGAACCTCAATTTTGTGATATGATAATACGGTAATATCAAAATCAAATTTCCAGAATTGTGTTTAAAACATCGTGCTTCAACAATCTAACATTTTAAACTGGAACCGTCGAGATATTCTCAATAAGTGTTCTGAATTAAATCATTTTCTGGTTTCACGTGATATTAACATAGCACGTTTAACCGAAACTCACCTAATCTCTTCCTAATCAGTCACAGTTCTAGGTTATAAATGTTCCAGACGTGACAGACCAGGAGATTTTCCAGCAGGTTTTAATTCAAGAGAATTAAAACCTAATTTACTAATTCAAGAGAAATCCTGCTTTCCACACTGGACTTCATTTCCCCCAATAACAGCAGGGCTAGAAACAATAGCACTAACTATCAACCTTCAGAACGGTAATATAATAATAATTTCAGCATATAAGCCGTCTAATAAACAATTGACTGCAACCCGTCTTTAGGACATTTTCAACCTAATGGTACTCATTATCTTACTTGGCGATCTAAACACAAAACACACTTCATGAAGATGTAGAGTAAATAAACCAGCCGGAACCTTTAAATCTTGCAAAGCAGTTAAATCTCAAGATTGCAGCGCCCATTGACCCTACATACTTTCCTTTTAATGCGATATTTGAGATACTGTGATAATAAATTTAAATTTTGCACTCCATTCGTATTCTATAAGCGAACCAGATTCAGATTATAACCTAATGATTACAACCTCCAAATTAATCAGTTCATTACCTAATTACCCACCGCATTTACCTACTTACACAATAAGTCGGCATACATTTCAAAATCAGTTATCATCGCATCTTCCTCAGTTTTTGAATCTAAAAGCGTAAATAAATGCATCAAAAGCTGTATAGCTAAGTTACAATATTTTTCTGCGAGACTTTATAAAATTACACTAAAAATTAATAAAAAACATAAAATGTGTTTCAAATTTAAAGTAAGGGCTGCAGAAATTCATTGTGTGTTCTAGATAACCTTTGGAGATAATACCATGAAATTACCACTGAAAGAACACCGTAACTAGGGCGAATATCCTGCCAGAATCGCATTTCTTCAGCCCACACTCCCAAGACGTTCACAGATGGTCTTGTGGGACAACTCCCAGAGAGTCGAATGCATTGCCAATGAGATTACAGTAATGAATTCGTTAGAAACTAAGAGTTTTGGTAATACATTTTTTTACAAGTGTATTTCCTCAAGTGCATTCCCCGAACATTCTGACAGTGCCTCATGTATCACATCATCGTGCTAAACTAAGAAGCGTTAACAAACGAAATATTGATTCTAAGACATAATATCATGCTAAGATGTAAATGTCATCCAATGTGTGTCGAAGTGACAGGTGCAAACTAAAATAGTCACATGTTTAATTATCTTCAAGCAAATCAAATGTATGCACTTCGAAGTGTTCTTTGTTTCTGTGTTTTAAGAATAACTTTTCACACAAAAACACATCTTTTGTTTTGTTAATTAAAAATTATATTCTTGATGGATTGTAAGGTTGGTTGCTTGCAGACTATATTATGTGTTCTCAAATTAATTCACACTTGAGAATAAATAATAATGCCAGGTTAATAAACAATACAATCACTTTCTAACTACCAATTATTGGTATTAAGATAGGAAAGACAATGGGACGAAGCCGCAGCGACCCCTTCACAAATCCTGATGCGTCAGCTCTTGCGTTAACTTTGCTAAATAAAGAACGGAGCAGCTAAATTTTATACACACAATGTTTAGGTTAATTTCTAAAAAGAAAACGAAATATTTGCAGTTTATGAATTCCCGTCATAGAAAACATAATTTACACTCATTTGCCTTTTAAATTCCGAAACGAACGCGCATGGCTCGAAAAGCGTTTATCGTAAGGTGTAAGGATGCCAAGAAAATGCATGAAGACACCTATCCACCTCACCTCTGCCTCTGTGAAATTGCACAAATTTCTTGTACTTATCAAAGACGAAAAAGATGGATACCGTTGCCGAGCGCAAACTTGAAGTCTGGTTTCAAGTCGCGTCACACAACATTTATGAGGCTACATTGTAGAATTCATATTTTCACCAGAAGTAAGACAAGGAACTAAACGTTCACATTCACGCGAAATCTTTGACGAGTTATAAAGCACCATCACATGAAGGAAACCATTACAGACAATTTATTGGTGTCTGCCTCTTCAAGTGTGCGTTTGTTTTGGACTTTTGCAGGCGGAACGGCGCGGGTGGAGAAGCAGGGCGGCGTGGCGGCGAAGGAAGTGATAGTTGCGGTGGGCACAGACACGCGGCCGCGGGGGGCCCTCTCGCATGAATCAGCCTATCGATTTCCATTCGCTTGTCTAAGCAGGCGCGATGGCGTTGGGCGTACGACCTTCTGCGGTGTTGCTCTCCCGCCTACCACGCCCCCACCACCGCACGTGGCCTGCCATGCCCCAACCACGTCACGCCCACGCCTCCACGTCCCGCCCGAAATTGCCCGCACCCTCCCCGCCACCGAAACATCTCCGCCGCCAGTCCCCGCCCCCGCCACGTGCTGCCTCATTACGCCTCCACCTCCGACTTGTCCCCGTCCCGCCCAGCCCCTGCCTCCCGCTACGCCACCCCCGCACGCTCGGGTAGGAGATCGTGGCACGAGTCGCTCGCCGCTAAAGGTTACGGGAAATACCGAGCCGGTCAGCGCTTGCGTGCGCGGCGTCCTGGCTCTGCCTCGACCGTCCTCGAGCGGGGCCCTCCCAGGCGAAATGGTCTCCGCGCGCCAGTTTTGTTTAACATATGTGATTAATTCATAATTCTTCACTGAAACAATGCTTATCTCACAAAAACAAAAATAATAATCGCCATCTTCAGTTCATTGTATTCAGGGGAAATGTAGCGTAGTTGGACCAAGTATATGAAATAATATAATCTACTGGGCACTTGCCCAATGCGAGAAGTACTACAGTATCTTGCCTCAGAGGCCAATTAAAAATATCGGGCAGTTTCGCGACAGAGGCGAAAAATCCGAAAAGAAGTGGCAAAAACATTTAAAAAAATAGTGAAAGTGTTAAAATAGCATTTGTAGCGATATTTCTCGTAATTAGAGATTGGGTCGACGTGGAAACGACAGAAAAACTTTCAGTGAGTTCGCGCCTGAGCCAGGGGGTTGGACACTTGTCAATGGGTCACAGGCGGTCGGCTATGCTGTCAGGCGAGCGGATACACACTTCTGAGATGTCTGAGCTGTTCCGGCGGCGGCCTGAGTTTAACTTATTGCCGCTGCTGCGATTCTCACCTGGAGGTCCTGGGATTCGAGTCCTGACGATAACGGATTTTCGACACTATGTAGCGAGGTTGAAATCTGGAAAAAAGGCCGCGGACTCTCAACTTTAACACACGTACCTGCACTAAACTACCACTCATACCGGGAAAACAGAGATCTTAGAGCATGTCTCGCTTGAGGAAGTAACTCCTGCTGGGGAGAGATAAGCTGCTGGGGAGAGACAGAGAAATCCCCCGCAAGCGGTCGCGTAGATCGGCGCCGGATGTCATCATGTAGTCACCATCACACAGTGGTAGTGGTAGTGGTAGTGATAGTGGTAGTAGCAGTGGTCGTGGTCGTGGTCGTGGTATAGCGAGTTTGTATTATTCCCTAGGTGTCTCTCGCCCACGTCAAATGTGACCCCATGTCAAATATCTTGGCATTACCCTCTCCCGCAGCCTCGTTTTACCCAACACGTCCTCAACACCACAATAAAAATCAACCGAATCACAAACGCCCTTTACCCTATCCTGACTAATCCGTCCATCCCCATCAAAAAGAAAATCCAAGTTTACAACATCTATATCCGCCCAACCCTTTCTTACGCCCATCCCACATGGTTCAACACATCCATCATCAACAACAGAAAACTAACCGTCACCGAAAATAGAGTAATCCGTCTGATCTTCTGTCCCCCTCCATTAACCCGCTTCAATAACATACGAGAACAACATAAAATTCCCCATATCTTTACCCACCTTTACAACTTCTCAGTTCAAACCCTACAAAAGTTCATCACCAATCCTCAGTTCAGAAACCTAATCCTAACCCACCACCATATCCTCAGAAATCCCCCGACACAGAAGGAAAAAACACCCCCTCTACATCCTGCAACTCCCTCCTCCCATAATCTAGGCCAAAGGGTGAAAAAAAAAAGAACCGACAAAAACGACTTAAACGACAGACTAAATACTGACCCACGCCAAAGACAAACACTGAATATTCCCAATCCCTCCTATATCCTACCCCATTCCCCTCCTAAATCCATTCCTCTCCCTTTCCCCCACCCCCAAAACCCCCTAACAAAAACTACCCGTCACTTCCCTACCCCGGCTCCCAATCCCCGTCCCTGTACGAGGGAGAGGGGTCGCAAAAAAGCAGCAGAGCACCAGACAGAGAGATAAAGCATGGACGAAGAGTCTCATTAGAGACAAGCGTATGCAACAAAACAAAGTTAAGATCCTGCCCTGTTCAAGCGTTGTTTAGATTGAGACCTGCGTCCGCGTTGATGTTGTGCGTCCGTCTACTAATTTCTAATGCCTCTTTGATGCATCAAGGCCACTACCGGCTTTCACTGTGCAGGAGCCGGGTCTTGTCAAATTCAATGGCATGTCCAGTGACCTCGGAATGGAGTGATATAGCCGAACGGTGGATTTGCTTCTTGTAATGGCTGATATGTACCCTGAATCGTTCAGACTCCCGTTCTCACCGACGTACGGTTTCACAGCTGCAGGGAACTTCGTATATGCCTGCCGACTGGAGAGGTGGTAACGCGTCTTTTTTTTTTTAATTTTATTTATTTCCATTCGGAAGTACATAGTTCAGTTACATCACTTTATCATTGTAATGTATGACTTACAAATATTCTTATTATCTATCTAAAAACTAACTCTAGCTACAGGAGGGGAGGAAGTTTCAATCTGCACCTACTTCTTCACAATTGTTGGAAAACATGTTTAGGAAGGCATTTAAAGGGTAACGGTTTTTTATTCGTGTTCGATGTATAGTCTATTCAGGCGAGTTTGTATTGGCTGATGTGTGGGTATAGAATTGATATTGAATAAAAGTTATTGGATAGATGGGCTATGTGTTTGATGATGGGTTTTATATTCTAATTTCTTTTGTTAGTTGTCTGTTGGATATAAACCATGGTGCGTGAGTTGCTAAACGGAGAAATTATTTTGTATTATTTGCAGTTTATTTATGGTTGTGGCTGATGCGTTGGTCCATAGGGGCATGCTATAACATTAATAGTCTGATTATAGTTTATATATTGTTGGTAGCATTGTCTATTGATAGGCAGCTTTTGGAGTTTATTAGAGGTTGTAATTGGGCTATTTTTGCATTTTGCTTGTTGAGTTTTGATTGTAATGTGGGAGTTCCAGTTCGGTTTTGTATCTAGTTAGTCCAAGGTATTTTATCTGTTTGAGAGTGAGGAGTCCATGGATTGTGTTGTTGTTGATTGTAAAGGGGGAGGAGTTAGAGTGCTTCAAGCGAGAATATTTTGGCAGTGGATTTTGTTGGGTTTAGTTTAATTTTCCATATTGTTGACCAGTTATCTATTTTGTCTAGACGTTTTTGTATTTTTTCACTATGATTTTAATTGAATGGCTGGATTTATAAAATTACTGTATCGTCTGCAAATTGTGCTATTGTGGTCTGGTTTGTGGTCGGGATATCTGATGAGTAGATATTAAATAGAGTTGGTGAAAGTGGGGAGGCTTGTGGAAGGCCTGCTTGTATTTTACGGGGGTTTGAATTGTGTTTTTTCTACTGTCATTGTGAATGTTCTACTATCTGTTAAAAAGTTTTATAATGTTGACAGAGTAGATTGGTGTTCCAATTGCTTGCAGTTTAAATATACACGCCTTGGTGCCAAACTCTGTCAAAGGCTTGTGATATGTCCAGGAAGGTGGCTATTGTGTGCTTTTTAATCTTGGTATCTGAATGGATGTGTTCAGTTAGTCTAAGAAGTTGGTTGAAAGTGGAACTTGATTAATAAAGCCAAACTGATGTTGGGGTATGTTTTCTGTTTTGTTTAATAATTGTTTAATCTTTTCAGAATTAATTTTTCAAGAATTTTGACAGAGTTGGCAGCAAACTGATTTGGTCTGTAACTTTCTGGATTACTGTGATTTTATTTGGCTTTGGGATAGGAAATATTTTTGAGGTTTTTCAAAGTATTGGATAGTAACCAATTTTTAATATTGAGTTATAAATATTGTTTATGAAGGCTATTATTGGAGGGTAGTTTTTTATAATTTATTGTTAATTTATCATGTCCAGGGGCTTTTTTTGAGGGAGACTTTTTATTAAATTCCTAATTTCATTTGGTGATATATATTTTTGTTTTTGTGGAACATTATAGTTCGGAGCGGAGACCGAGTTTGCAATTTGTATATGTTCTGTGTCGGCTGAGTGTTATTGAGCGTAAAAGTACCTTTCAAAGAAGTCAGCTAATGCTTCGGCTTTGTCTATGGGGGAAAATTTTTTCCCAGATGGCGTGCTTATAGAGGGATGTGCTTTGTTCTTAACATTGTTTTAGTAAATTTCCAAAGTGAGTTGTTGGTTGAGCTTAGGGATTTAATTAAAGAGTTGTAAGAAGAGTGTCGGTGTCTTTAATTGCGTTTTTGGTTATCTGTTTAGGATGTAAGCTCTTTTTATTTGGGGATTTCTGTTAATGTTCCAAAGTCTTCTTGTTCTGTTTCTGGTTTTTAATATGGTTATTATCGATCTGCAATTTAGTATGTGTTTTTGGTTTTTTATTTGCTATGTTACTTTTGTTGCTGAACGATAACACTGGTTACTATATTGTTTAATAATGCTATTGAACTTTCTATTTCTAAAGGCGTTTTTAGATTCCTGAATTTGGGGGTTCTGATAATTATGTTTTTTCTAAATTCTTTCGCAGTTTATGTTATTAGTATTAATGTGTTGTGTGGGTGTGTGTGGGGGCGGGTTGTTGATGGTGTAGATATTAGTTACAGGGAGGTGATCAGAGTCAAGTTCGGTGTAGCACGGGTGGAAATAAAATGTAGTCGATCGTTGGTGATTGCAATGTCTAATGTGTCTGGGTGTTTATTTGAGTCGTAGAGTGTAGGTTGGTTCTGTAGGAGTTAATATGTGTAATTTTGCGTTCGTTATATTGTTTGTAAATGTTTGCCTGCGCTGTTTGTTGATCTGGGCATCCCCGTTTGGTGGTTTTTGGAGTTCAAATTCTCCTAATCAGTAAAGTAGGGGGTGATTTGATTAAATGTGCTGCGATGTTTGTGTCTTGAATTTTTTTGTTTGGGAGACTTGTATGCTTGTTCTAATGGTGTAATACTCTCTGTTTGTTAAGATGTATTCTTTTAAAGCGACCGTTTCTAATCCAGGAGTGTTTTGGTATGTTTGCTGTGGGTAGGGTATTGATTTTATCCACAAGGATGAAGCAAACCTCCCCCATCTAGCATTTACTCTTCGGCTCCTGTTCTGAAACTACATTGTAACCGGCATATTGAATCTAGTGTGGGATTTGAGGTGTGTTTCCGTTCATAACACCGCTATTTGATTTCTTTATCTTTAAAGGAAGTAATCAATTCGTTTTTTTGTTGTTATGCCATTGGCATTCCAGTTTAGGGCGGTTTATAATTGCATTAGGGGCTATGTGGCCATGATTTCCTATTGAAATACGACGTGAGTGAATTTTGTATATTATTGAGATGTTGGATAATAGTATTAACTTAGATTGATTATGTATGTTGAAAAGAGTTTTATCTATTGTGTGCATGAATGAATTATCATGTACTATATTGTTGCTATTATATTGTAAATTGGTTTGTGGTTGTTTGGATTCCTGTTATGGTTTTCTATTTGATTGATTTGTTTACGTTGGGTAAAGTTTGGTATGTGCTAGTAGTTTGGTAGATTAGGATAGTTTTGGGAGTTTAGATGAGCTGATTAACATTTCGTGGTTTTCGTACTTGACGTCCTTTCCTGGCATTTTGGGGGGTTCTCTAGCGAGCTTTTTGTATAAGTACTTCAACTGATCCTCGCGTCTGGCTTGGTGCGGACCGTTACAGTTTTTGCAAGATAGAGGGTTTTTTTCTTTTTGGGGGGGCTAATTTACTGAGTAATGATCTTTAGCACAATAACTGCATGCTATATTGTATTGCAGTTGTTTCTGGTGTGCCCGAAATCTAGACATCGGAGGCATTGTATAGGACCTTTGCCTTGCGCCTTTTTCCTGGCTTGACATCAGGTGCAATTTGATTTAATTTGTAATATACTGGTCTATGTTTTGGCTACTTGTTGAACCAATCGGCTGCCACTACCGGGATGTGGATTGTTGGTCTTTATACGTCTAGTTACTAAGAAGCGATGGGACTTCCCTTGAGGTTTGATATATTCTTCCTGAATAATAGATGGATGAAGTTTTTAAAGACAATGGAAATATTTTGTTTGCTGGTCTTTATACGTGGAATTTTCTGTTTGTGCTGATTAGATATTTTATTGCCTTCTAAAGTCCGAGATAGTTTTGAAAAGCACTTTGATTTTGTTATTGACAATGTTGAAGTAAACTGTTTGTTATTGAGTTCTTAAGTTCTCTTTAAATTCTGCAACATTATTAATATGGGCTACAAAGATGGGTGGTATTTTCATGTTTAAATTGGTGAGGTCATTATTTGTTCATTTATGAATAGAAACCTATTGTCCTCGCGCTCGTCACTTTGTTCGCAGAGTACTTTCCTTATAGGTACCATTGTATTGAAACTCAGTGGGTTTTTTTGATTTTGCACTCGTATTGTTACTGTCCTATTCATTTTCTTACTCTCGGAATCACTTTCACTATCATTGACTGACCTTTCTGCGCCTGAGCAGGTGTGATGGTGGGAGTGATGCGACACGTAAGATCTGGCTGAGGTAGGCAGGTTGTTGTTGCTGTCCTCGGCGCTGGTTGGAACTGGCGTCGCAGCGAGGCTTATATCCATGGCCTCGCGCTTTGTTGGTAGTTGTGACACTGGTGAAACGACACCGCTTGTCGCCGTTGTGACGATGCGCAGGCTTCAGATATTGTTTGCCCCTGTGTCTGGATTAATGGATAGCCATTAATCTTTAATCTTTTCTTAGCTAGTTGTGACAGATGCTTGTTTGTAACACTAACACTAGAACGAACCATATAGTCACTCGGTGCTCAACGTAAGATAAGAACTCTGAGGCAGCCTGTCCAGCGCGGAGCGATATCGACTGCGATAAGAGCGAACTGCACAGTACCGTGGTCGAAGAGAGAATGAACGCGTCTTTAATGCGTAGAAATGCACCAAAATTAAGCACTTATTAGAATATTTTTAGATATTTCAAAAGCTTTTGACATAATTGAAAGGGGGCAGGGGGAGGAGGAGATGGGGGAACGATTGAGGGAACATGATGGGGAAGAAAGAAGGGGACATGATGGGGGAGAAAGAAGGGGAGAGAAAGAAGGGGAGAATATTTTAAAAAGAAAATCTATGTGTCTTTGATAATGCATGTTATCTAATATAAGAGTTTGAACTGTATCGTTGTTATTTGGAGAATTGGTAGTGGCGGCGGATGTTACAGTTATCGCATTGTACTCCTGGAATTGCCGTTGGAAGTCCGTCAGGATGCACAATGGACATGAATGAGTGCAAGTTATCAGATGCTTACGTACGTGTCACTTGTCAGTGTCGTATCTAGTTGTATCAGAGGTCCCAGATCACTCCAACTGCACGCGTCCCATACCATCCCAGTCTCCCTCAGCTTGAACAGTCCCCTGTTGACATGCAGGATCCATGGATTCATGAGGTTGTCGCCGTACACGTCCATCCGCTCAAAACAATGTCAAACGAGACACGTCAGACCAGTCAACGTGTTTCCAGTCATCGACATTCCAATGTTGGTGTTGACGGGCCCAGGCGAGGTGTTAAGCTTTGTTTTGTGCAGTCATCAAGAGCTCGAATCCCCATATGGGCTTCTAAATCCCAATAATGTCCCGTTGAATGGTTCACACGCTGACATTTATTGATGGCGGAGCATTGAAATATGCTGCAATTTGCGGAAGGATAGCGCTTCTGTCACGTGAAATGATTCTCCTCAGTCGTCGTCGGTCCCTTTCTTGACCCATCTTTTTGCGACCGCAGCGAGGCCAGAGGTTTGATTTTACCAGATTCCTGATATTCACGTTACGCTCATGAGATGGTCGTACGCGAAAATCCAAATCCTCGGAGATGCTATGCCCCATCCCTTTTGAGCCGACTATACCACCACGTTCAAACTCATTAAAAATCGTGATACCCTGCCATTGTAGCCGCAGTAACCGATTTAACAACAGTGCCAGTCTGGTTGTCTTATATAGTAGTTGCCTACCGGAGCGCCGTATTCTGATTGGTTCTAGATCTCTTTATTTCAATACACATCGCTGTACCAGTTTTTTGGGCTCTTCAGTGTATACTACACGTAGAACATTGGATCTGAATTGACAGATATTCGAAAATGCAGAGTTTCATAATCGTCCATTTAAACACTTTGTTATAGAAGTGGTAGACGAAAAATCCATAAGTGTTTAGAAAAATGATTTTCATGATCCTCATAAATGGCCATCCTTGACCCGAGTGTTTAACCGCCTCGATGTCGTCGCGCCTTTCCCTGTGCCCTTCGCAGCGGTGCTTCAAGAGCCCCGACCTCCGCCCGGTGTAGGGAACTGAACAAAGCGAAGGGCTCTTACGGGTGCGATTGAGGGGCTCGCGATACACGCGCAATAACCCCAAGTGTAAAATCGCCAGTCAACAGCCTTGCAGCCCTGTCTGTTGTCTGCCTCTCCGCGGGACACGGGCCGCGCTTCAAAGGAGCCTGAGGACGCTGTCTTTGTGCACTCACTGAAGGCAGCAGGGGCAGAGGCGGAGGCGGGGACTGCCTGCCTGCTATTTGTTTTCTTTGTTCTTCTAGTTGTTCCGAAAACCACTGATGCTGTGCGTGAATTGAGATTGCAAGATCGTCATGTGACCTATCGTGAGATTGAGACAACCTTAGGCATGAGTGGGACCAGCATACATTCAATATTGCATGAACATTTGATTGTCAAAAAAATTGTTCGCGTTGGATCCCACACAATTTGTCAATCGCTCAAAAAAAAGCTCGTGTCGATTGGTCGAACGAAATGCTCAAAAAATACGATCGCGGTGCTTCGAAACACATCTATGGCATCCCGACAGGTGATGAATCGTGGATTTACGCGTATGAGCCCGAATGTAAACAGCAGTCGACTGTATGGGTGTTTCAAGATGAGCAAAATCCAACAAACGTTGTTCGCGCACGAAGCACTTCCAAACAGATGGTCGCCTGTTTTTCGGAAAAACAAGTCTCAACCGTACCACTAGAACAACGCAGAACAGTCAATTCTGAGTGGTACACAACGATTTGTTTGCCAGCTGTCTTCCAAGAAATCAGGAAAACAAATTACCGAAGACGGATCACTCTTCACCACGACAATGCGAGCTCTCACACATTGGCTCAAACAACTACATTTTTGAGCACCCAAACATCGATTTGATGAGTCACCCGCCGTATAGTCCTGACTTGGCACTGAATGACTTCTTTTTATTCTCGTACGTAAAAAACAAACTGAGGTCAACGTTTTTCGACACCTGAAGAAGCGGTTGCTGCATTCAGAATGCATGTTTTGTAGATACCTCAATCAGAGTGGCAAAAGTCGACAATTGGTTCAAACGCATGCAAAAGTGTATGGATCTTCATGGAGAATATTTTGAAAAACAATAATGTGATTTTCGATGATTAATAATTGTTTTTGTTCTCTAATCCTGAAATATAAAAGGCAACCCTCGTGTATTGTAGGATATTAGGTTAAGTACATGACATATTTTTTATCCTCATCTTCTTCCTTCCGTCCTTGCTTGCTTCCTTTCATTCCGCAGTTTTTCTTTCTTTCTAGTTTTCCTTCTTATTGATCTAATTTTTTTCATTTATTATTTCTTTTTCTCCGCTCCCTTATTCATCTTACCCCTCATTCTCTCCTTTTCAATCCTCCTTCTTTCCATGCATTTCTCTCTTTCCTCTCTTTCCCTTCTGCTCCTTATTCGGTACCCCACCCCTCCAGGCTTGTACATTTTTCAATTATTTTACGCCTTCAGAAGAAAGTGATGATGATGATGGATTGAAATGGTGGTTACGGATAAATAAATAAATAAATAAATAAATAAATAAATAAATAAATAAATAAATAAATAAATAAATAAGTAGAAAAGTCACTATAGCTGAGTTAATGACAAGGAATAGATTTTCACCTCGTCGAAAGCGAACCTGTCCTTCCGGTCTAGCTTTAGTTCATTATCTGGTACCACAATTTTCTCCATTCTTGTGACCAAATTTTGATGTATCAAATCAAAATTTCTTTTATATTACCAAACGAAATATTTGAACTGATAAAAAACTACCTAACAAAAAGTCACCAGGCCATGACATAATTACTGGTGACATTTTAAAGAATCTCCCCAGACATGGTCTTTCTTACCTAAACATTTTATTTTACTCTCTATTAAGACTACACGATTATCCCAATTCTTGGAAACACTGCAATTATACATATTCCGAATCCTCAATTTTTTTTTCTTTCAAATTATAGACCAATTAGTTTAATTCCAATTTTGTCAAAAATATTTGAAAAACTTATAATAAAAAGACTAAAACAATTCATTATAAATACCAACATCCTTCCTTCTTTGCAATTTGGCTTCAAAGAACCACTCAACTTATCAGTTATTGAGATTAACAGAACAAATTCATTTTTCATTACAATCTGGTTTTCACTTACTTGCAATTTTCTTAGATGTCGCCCAGGCGCTCTATCGAGTGTGGCATGATGGATTCAAATTAAGGAAAATAAGAATACTATTATATTTCTATAACATTATAGCAAGTTTTCAATTCAATCCCACCTTCCTTTCAACTCGGACTGTTCTTGGTGGTGTTCCACAAGGAACCCCCGCCCTGCCCTCCCTTCGTCTTCTATCGAGGAAATCGCTAACTGCGCCTTTGTCTCCGCCTCCCCTCGCGTCACCACGCCGATTGCGGCTAATAAAATTGTCCGCGCGCTTCGCTGGGCCGCCACCCCCACCGCCGCCCCCGCCGCCGTCACACCTGTCAGTGCGTCGGGGGCGTGGAAGGGGGCAAGTACAGCGAGCGGCCGCCTTCTCCACCGCCATCACCGCGGGGGTGAACAAAAGGGCGCCGAGAACGGTTGGGAACGCGCGGAGAGAAATAGGCACGCGAACGGCAGAGAGAAAAGCGTGGGTGGCGTAGCGGCCGGGGAGATGATTACGGAACAAGCTCTTCTAATTTCCCTCTGCCGGATTCCTCCAATTATTAGCGCTTTCGAGCGCAACTCCTGGCGGAATGAAACCTGTTTCTACTTCTATTGTATAATTCAGTCATTTGATGGTTGCAACCAGTTGCATAGTGATACTCATTATGATACAGATTTCATTTTATACAGGTTCTTGATCAATCATAGAGAAGGTTACAAAAAAAGTAGTGACACTGAATAAATCGACGAGAATCTTCCTAGTAAATGTTTCGTTCAATTGTGTACATTAAAATTGCATTAATATTACATTACGTTTGACAGTTTTAATTTAATTTATCATTAGTATTTTTTTGAACATCATTTAAAATAAATTGTATCGTAATTTCACTTTGATCCTATTTGACTAGCGCAGAACTCCCTCGCAGGCGGACTGGTAACCAAGCCACCTGCGGCAGAGAAGGGTCGAGTTAGTCACTTGGCTGCTAGGTGGCCTTGGCTAAATCCTGCATGTCACGAAACGATTCAATGTAAAAGTGTAACTTATAAAAGTTACCATAAGTTACCATAGAAATGTATTGAAACTCGATGTAATTGATATTAATACACTCGAGTGAAGTTTACGATACTCGATCTTTTCGAATGAATTTCGTTTGCCTTAAAGAGTAAAATCTCGAATTGTTACCACCAAAATTTAATGATACTATGGAGTTCAGAGATATTGTAATAAATAATAAGTACACACATAATACAACAAATTATAATTTCTATAATATTCAATATAAGGGCACAAACAAAACCAACGCCCAGACTGCAAACAGGATTTTAAAAAATGGATATTCATCAATATCTTGAGCTCAAATTGAGAGTCTAAAAATTTGAAACCTAACCCTTAATTTTAAGAGGTATTTTTTTTAAATTTCCGAAATACTGTGCCACGTTTTTTTCTTGGAACTTTTCGGTCAAATAGATCAAAGCACGCTTATCAATATGATAAAAATCCCGTTTTCATGATGACACCTAAAAATTTGGAAATTGCAGTAATTGTATCTAACGTCTGCTGTATCTTTATAATTAAAGTTAAAGATATTTTTCCTTATTGCAATAGATTCGTCATGTAAATTTTGTGTCTATGTTCATTTTTTCAAAATATTAGAATTTTTTTGTAATTTTAAATCAAATTGTGTCAATTTTCCAAAAAAATACATAAACGAGATTTTTGTAAAAACATTTACTTTTTATTTTTGAATGAATAAAAATATTGCACTCAATCAGAAGGCACAAGTGCTATTTTGATTATGTAAGTATATAAAAAAATCACTTAAAAGAAAAAAATCACTATTTTCAAACATACATATAGTATTTCAATTTGGAAATACTATTCTATTACAATTTACAACGCAAATATGCCGAATAAAACGACTGTGTGTTTAAAAATCCTTTTTTCTCCTTTAGTTTATTTTATATTTACATTAATTCCTTACAGAAATTCATACATTCATTCATTTTTTGGAAATTGAACGTTTATCTCACATTCATTTTACGTGTGTGTAGTAATTTTACAAATATAAATTACATTGGTACACAATGAATGAACAGTAACCTTTGCTGCGACGGCATTCAAAAAGCATGACATTTATATTATTTGTAAAAAAATACCAGATGTGAAAGGTTCTCAAAGTGTGAGAATCCACATAAAGAAATACGACGGTGACAGCAGCGCGGACGGGAGTGGCAGAGTCCTTAGGTTTCAGACGGCACGGGTAGAATGAAGAGGAGCTGACGAATGGCAGATTATGATGACTAGCAGAGACAGCATAGGTCTGCCGCCTACTTTACTTCTTTGCAAGTCCCAGAGTGTTTTGAGGCACCAGGGTGAGCTCCCAGCTCTTCACCTGGCACTCTCCATCTGGAGCCCAAAGAAAAAACTCCAGGCTTGTAGCTGATACGCCAGAACGCAATGTTCTTTAAGAACTTCTTCCCAATAACATGGGCCGCTTTGCCAGCTTAAGATTCCCATCTTTCCATGTTAGCACCACTAGTCATATGCCACTCACAAGCGTGAGACGATCCCGAGAACCAACTGGGGGGGCCACCCGGGCTGACAAATCGGAACGACACGGGCCCACTTTTAATTTCTCGCTCTACCACGTACAAATTTTTTAAATAATTTTCTCTCAAATAGCGTATAAGTCGCTTAAAAAAGGGACAGGTTTCATTTTCATTGAAATATATAAATCTTTGAAAATTCCAAAAATTGCATCGGTTCCAAATATTTTCTTCAAATTTTCTAGAATAGTGGAAAGGAGGCTTAATAATGGTGCAGATATCACTTTCTTTGAATCCTCTAAATTTTTAACAATTCTAAATGTTACAAAAAATGCGAGAAAATATGTGCTGTTGTAGCACTATTAGTTTCGATATCAACCCCAACCATACGAGTTTATCTGACGAAAAATCGATACATTTCGCGGCAGCATTACAAAATCTTCTCTTAATTACATATGTACGTAATAAAGAGAAAGAAAACGGAATGAAATAAAAAAAAATATTTTGTGAAACATTAAATACAGAACTTTAAAAATATTTGACATGAATTTCCATCTTGTTTTATTTCTTGCAAAATCACTACATTTTTGGCCGTGTAAATGCGGTTTAAAATGTTCTACTCTTTATACAAAAATGGACAAGTTATTTAGTCTATTTTCACACTGTACTCCTTAAATAATGTTTTACTCTCTTTAAAACTAAAAACTATGTTTCTCTGAGAGCTTTAAACAGGGAAATCCTGACAAAAAATTGAATATTCGGAAATGTGCTGGCATTTCATTCCAGAATCAATTCCGTATGTGATAACACCTATCGACACGAAGTTACATAAATGTAACTTCAATTTAACTTTTCCCCATAGCACGTTACACAGTTTTTAACCGTTTTTGACGTAAATAAAATAAAATAGACACTCCTATTATACGAGAAATATTTCAATTCCATTAAGACGATAGAAAACCCACGTTGCCAAATTAAAAGTATTGAGAGTATCGATACCTTATAAAGCTTTTTTAATATATTTGAGCGTATGAAAAAAAACAATCTATTTATTTTGGCAAACCGTTCAAAATGCGCGATGGTGTAAGTTTGTAAGAATATTTTTCTCCGTTCGACGCCTAAATCTATACCTGGCTGGCTGTGGCATACTTCCGCCGAAGGTAGTAAATATAGACAGACCTAAACGCAGAGTAAGTTATGGGCCAGTGCGTGTGTAACTGTCTCTTGGCGGGGCCCCGAACGATTGCGGTACATAGAAATGTTTTACCGCGCTGTCACGCAGTGCCGCCCTGTCGCGCGGGGCATGGTGCCTCTCGCTCTGTGCCTGCGCCTTGGCTGCTGTTGTGCCGGAGCTCTCCTCGCTGCCTTGCCGCCCGCACCGCCACCTGCACCATGCGGCTTCAATGAAACTTTCGAGTCTACCTTTCCTGATTGCCTACCTCTCTCACTGGCGACTCAGTTCCCACTCGGAACTTGGGTTCTCAACGCGATGCAAACCGGGGCCTATTTACTCAGACGCACGTACCGAACATTAGTTTTACAAGCTACACAATATATCAACGTCTTTTTTACAGAACAATGAAATACAATGTACTAGTTGCAGCGATGGAAGTGTGGAACTATAAACCGCAATACTAAAAGACCTCAAGTGCTGATTTTTGGCACCAAGGTATCGAACTTGGTGCAATGGTAAGATTGGCGGCCATGATATGTCGTTTTCACAGATGGTCGTTTATTTATTTATATACGTCAAAAACCGTTAAAAACAGGGTGTGACGTGCTATGTGGAGAAGTTAATTTTAAGTTACATTTATCTCCAGAATCAAAACGTTTCCTATGTCGATCAACACAAACGTCAATGCGGCATCTAAACCATGGATCTAGGGATACGTGTAATTGTTTCACCTCCATATTGTTCTTGTATTTGCCGTCATTCGATTTGTCGGTATCAAACATGAATTTTGGCTACACCACGTGTTTAAAGATGTCTTTCTAAATTTAGCTAATGGATTTATGCACATTTTCGTTATTAGGACCCAGTAATAAATGTTTTTCTGCCGAAAATTTACTTTTTTTTCGCACAGCATTACATAACTTTCTCTCTACTCCGTTAGTGGTAACGAGAAAGTAATAATAGATCATGAGGGAGAGAGGAAAATACGAACGTCTATGGACAATGCTTGGTGTGGGTATCTAGTGGGGCGTCATGCTTTTCGTCACCATCTATGCCGGGGTGGCGACCCCGCGCGCCCGCGTGCTGGCAGGCGCAGACGACGCCAAACTCGATCTCTTCCAACTCGAAGCAAACTCGGCAGCGAGGTCGGACAAACTTGAAGAAATCGTCACTGAAAGAAGAGGCGAAAAGTGTCGAGAGCGAGTGTTTTCAACACGGTGTTAGGAGATGGATGACAGAAGCACGTGGCGTCGGCCGCGACGGCAAAATGATATCGAGGGACAAAAACCACCTTGCGACTGCTTCTTAGCCCTTCTTGATTTTGACTGTGGTGGCGTCAGAGCTCGTTGCGAGGCAGTGGTATGGAGAAAGAGTGGTAATAAATTTGAGTACATACGACATTAGTACGAGGTACAATTCATAAACATCAACAGCTCTGATAATAATGTAATTAGCTTCCAACAATGATCTCAATCATCATACAGCGTGTTCATGAAATATGTCAAAAATAATGTAGTAGGCGGTATTCCAGATATTTTTGATTCAAAGGTGTTCAAGGGCCGCTTAAGAAGACACGAAGGTGAGAAACATGGTAGGCTTTGATTTGCAAAATATATCTTCATGGATTATCCTAGAGTGACCCATTCTCAGTTTCATGATGATACAGGGCGATTCAGTACTCGTTGCTAAGACGCCATAGACATATCCCGTATGCCCCATCATACTCTTCGTCGTTTATTTTTGTAAATAATTAACCTTCAACTTTGGACTATTCGCTTGTGCTCGTATAACATGGGCCATGGCAAGTGAGCGAGCAGCTGCACTTCACCTTCAGGGTAGCCACATTTCTCGAAAACTCTGTTATTAATACTATCACGAAAGCCCGAAAGCGAGCGCAAGGCAAATAGAGCGAGAGGTGAACGCATCACAGTTACTCGGCGAACAATTCATGCAGAATCCCTTCCCGTCATTTTAAGCATAAATACTTGAAAGATGAGTAAAAGTTTAAAATAAATAAATAAAAATTAATTTTAAAAAATCGCGAGATTACAAATATTTGAAAAAATATACATTTTCGTTTCCGAATTATAGAAAATTTATTTGCATTAGTAACCGAATTGCAAGTATGATTTTTCTGCGTTGCTAACAAAATAGTAATTCGCCCTTATCTCTACTCCTACCATTACAAGCAAAAAAAGAATTCAACAAAACGTGCGCAAAGTGAAACTACATTTACGTCCAGAAGCAAAACAAGGAGCCATCTCAGTATTTGCTCAATGGATAAGAGAAACTGGACAAAAACCTGGTCGAGATGGGAGTCATTGACCCAGAAGCTGAAGTACATCGAGTGTTACAAACATATTAAGTATTACACAATACAAATGTAAACTAATTCAATATATCACTGTTTGTTAAATTAACCATTATTTTCCTTTTTGATAATCAATATAATCTTCAACTGTATAAAAACATGCGGCAGAAAATATTTTAAATTTCTTCAATTATTTAATGTCATCTGGCAATGCGTTGTAAAGTAACGTACATGTGTTGTATGTGGATTTCGGATAGTGAGCTGGTGATACTGAAACTTGATGAACGTGATTTTTATTACGTGTGTTGTAATTATAAATATCAGTATTGCATGAAAATATGTTCCCACCGTTAAGTAAGTCAAGTAAGATTCCAAGCTCAATGAATAGAGGCTTGCAAGGGTAACGCGGATGGCATTTTTTCATTATTCGAATAATTTTATTTTGCAATCTAAAGGTATGAGTACTTCATGAGTTTCCCCAGAATTTTATACCATATTTCAGGCGGGAATGTACATTTGCAAAATACACGCAACGAGCTGCATGAAGGGTGACAGAATTTGATAGAATTCTGAATGCGTAACTTAATGAACTTAATTTAGTGCTTAATTTTATTATATGTACATTCTATTTGAGGTTTGACTGAATTGAGAGATCTAGAAATTTTGTTATCTAAACATCAGCTAATTGCATATTATTCATTTTCAATTGAGCATGCGATTGCTGATTTGAAATGCTAAAATGCATTGAAACTGTTTTTCCGTCAGTAACTATTAATTTGTTATTACAAACTTCTAAAATCCTACTATTTATTGTTTATTTTTTGCAAATAACATTCGTGACAGGGGCAAACAGAACTGTTCTTCCATTTTTAATAGACATCGTTTACGTATAACAGAAAGTGGATAGGATCTAAGTTCGAGCCTTGCAAGACGCCTTATTCAATTTTTAAAGAATTGGAAATATAAGTAAATACTGTCCCTTCGTGCCAGTACGTTATTTCTACTCTTTGATATCGATGTTTAAGGCACGAGATTATCCAATCTACGGCGATATCACATACCTTCCATTAGACGGTAATTTTGATAGCAAGATGTTATGGTCAAACGCTGTCGAAATATCTAAAAATATTCCAATGGGTGCTTCATTTTGGTCCACTGATGAAGCAACATCTTTAAGAAAAGAAAAAATGGCAGTTTCCGTAGATTTTGATTTTCTTAACCCGTGTTGTGAGACTGAAAACGCTTCGTTTTTCCTGAGAACATTTTCCATTCGCGTATAGAAAAGCCTCTAATACTTTAGAGAGACCTGACAAAGGAGAAACTGGTCGGTAATTTTTAATTTAATTTTTGCTCCCTTTTTTAGAAAGTGGCTTAATTTGTGCGGTTTTGAAAATATCTGGAAATATTCATGTGCATAAAGAAGCATTGAAAATGTGAGATAACGGGTTACAAAGGCAGGTACACAAGTTTTCAATAAGCAATTCGGAAATTCATCTAAACCAAATGAATATTTATTTTTAGTTTATTGACTATTCGTAAGATTTCGTTAGAGGAAGTATCGGAAATAAACATCGTGTCGAAATTTTGTTGGAAAGGTAATGATGTTGGATGTTGCAGTTTAGTCCCTTTGTGAGTTCAGCCGCAATTCTAGAAAAGTGTTGGTTGAAGAGATTTGCCACTTTTTCCGGATTACTGGCTTTTCTTTCATCATCCGTGAAAACAACATTCTCTATTAAGTAACGAGATGATGTGGTCGTATTTTTGACGATATTCCACATTGCTTTAGATTTGTTACTAGCGTTCAAAATGTCCTGATTTTTTTTTATAATTTTTTCCTGAACTATTCCTTTCCTTAAGATTCTTTTGAATTCTCGGAAGTAGACATGGAAACCGGTGATACGTTATGATGTTTAGAAATAAAGTAAAGCATATGTTTGTTTTTACACGATGTTCTAATACCTTGTGTGATCCAAGTTTTTTTTTTTTTTTTGAAATATTTTTTTTCTTTTTGAGAAAAAGGCATGCGCTAAAGTAAAATGAAAGTTTTGAGAAAAATAAATTAGAATTTTCATTTGTGTCAACAGCGTGATAAACTGTGTCCCTTGATTCCTTCAGCAAGTAGTCCGTAAATAATTTTATGTTAACTTTAGTGAATGTTCTGCACATGAGTGTATAATTTGTGTCAGTGTTCATGTTATTAGTAATTGTAAGAATTTGTGCATCATGGTCGCTGTAACCTAGATTAGTAGTTTTTATTTCATATCTAGTTGTGGTTTAGTTAATTATAATTTGATCTATTGCTTTTTGTGATGTAAATGTATTCCGTGTAGGTACATTTACTGTAATATCTAAATTAAAACAATGCAGTAAATTGAGAGACCGGTCATTTTCGTGGGATTCGGTCAGAAAATCAATACTGAAATGTTCACCGATAACAATTTAAAAGATAGGTTACTAATTTTGTTCAGAGTTATCTCTAGATTTTCTAAGAAAATGAAATTATCTAAAGCTTGCTTTGTTGGAGGTCTGTTGATGCAAAGTAAGATAGTTTTGAGCGTAGTATGGCGTACGACGTATTTCAAAAAGTTTTTTCAATTGTATATAAATTGAATTATGAAAAGAAGATAGAATCAATGGCATTTCTTACGTAAATACACGAACCACCGTAAGAAGGGCTTTATTTGATTCCCTCGCTTTAAAATACGATCCTGCAAGGTAAAAACTAGGAATTTGGAGTGTGTTTAGATCATTATGAGACAACTAAAGTTTTGTAAAGCAAAAAACATCTATTTGACCTCGATCACACTGCAATGCTGCCTCGATAAATTCAACTTTATTTCAATGAGATTGAACATTATGATGCATTATTTGAATTTTTTGCATGTACCTACATGGTCGTTTTCTGCTGCATTTAACTGTAGTTGCTATTTATTTGTCTCATTTTTACCTCGTGCGCGTAGTTGAAGGCAGTATTGAGCCTCAGCAGTGACAGGAGATAAAGGAGGGGCGACAAATCAATAATGGGAGAGGTAGAACCAGGATTTGGTTCAGGGAATAAGGTAATGGGGTCCAAAGAGGTACCGGAGGATGGAAGAGAATTAGGAGATGTGGGTGGGGTTTGGTGTTGGGCAGGTCACTGCAGAGGATGTGAAAGAACGTGTTTTGCAAGCTCGCTACGGAGTGCATGTTTTCCGACAAGGTTCAGGGGAAGACCATGCCGGCTAGAGTGTTTTGCTGAGAAAAAGTTTATCTCAAATAATTTAACATGTATGTCTCTCAGATGCAGTTTAAATTGGTAGTTTTCGTGTTTACTTTCTTTGCACAGTGTTGGTTTCTTGTAGTTTGTCAACATGTGTATCAGGAGTAAAGTGACCACTCAAATTGATATTATTCTGCCCTCCTATGATGATCTCTGTATCCCGTTTGGTGAGAGTTTTTTTGTGTGTGTTCAACTCACTGGTGTCGCCGGCAAACTTTCTGTTAGTGTATTAGTGCATTAGTTAGTGTATTTGAAAGAACTACAGTATGTTAAAAACGTCAACTGAGAGAAACCGCGAGATGAAAATAATTTCAGAGAATTTACAGATAACTTGCAATTATTAAATGAGAAAAGGATTTTTCAAATAGGTTTAGGGAAAAGTTTTGAAAATCACGAGGATTTAGAACATTCTCAAATAAAACTGTACATGAAATAATGAAGCCTAGAGTGCCAATTCTCCCATGCGACCCCTCCCGGGTATCTGTTTGTTTACAAGGGAGTCCGGTGTCTTCAGGATTTATAATCTGCCTTGTGCAGTGTCATTAAGCAAGTTGCTGCAACTTCTACTAAGCTACTACTGATAGTAATAATAATGATAATAGTAACATTAACTACACAGGCACACAAAATAAACAAAAAGTTGTCACAAGACTTTCTACATGCTTTTCTATGTATGTTGACGTTCTGATTTCGAATTAGAAGCCAGAATTGCGCCATCGCCCCCAGTTTTTTAATCGCGAAAAAGCACTGTGACTGTTTTTTGTTTTCGTGAGTTATTCTCAGATTTAAGACTTGAAACATGTATGTTAACGCGCTTAATCTGATTCTGAAGCCAGAATTGCGCCACTACCCTCCAGTATTTTTAAATTGCGAAAATCCACCGAGAAATTATAAATTATAAATTTCATGGTGATTTTTCGCAATTTAAAGAAACGAAGGGGGTGGCGCAATTCTGACTTTGGATTAGGAGTCAGCGCTTTGACATACGCAAAGAAATATGTCTCAAGTCTTTGGGGCTTTTTTACTTATTTACGTTTTTTTTTATTTTGTGAGTTGCTTAGTCCGGGATGAACTACAATTTTTATATGTTTGTAACATTGTATAAAATATTGTATGAAAATGTTAAAACTGTCTTCTCCAAAAATGTTGTGTTAGAATAATAGAAGTGAAATTACAGCTCTTGTTACGATAAATAGATTCGGATGTTGGTTTGTGTTATGATATAATCAACGTTTTATTTGTTAATTTTTTATATTTTTTAATGAAAAATAAACATTAAAATAATAATTACTATTTAAAATGGTAAAGATCGAGCAAACCTTTCCCCCCACTTGCGTACACAGCACGCCCACCATTAAAACACAGCTCGCTCGTCGCCGCGTCCGCCACTACATTGGCTCCGCGGCTTGGTTTCGAGCAGGAGAGTAGATTTTTGTGAAGTCACGGAGCATTGAGTTGGCAAGCACTGTACTACACAGAATTTATAGTGTTAGTGTGCACTAACGAAAATGAATCCTAATATTCTCCGCGTACCTAAATTCACTCCCACTGAAGTATTAGAACTCCTGGAAGCACCAAAAATAGACATATTATTGACAGAATATCTGACACTAATTTTTTAATATTGGGAACACTTTTCTACGAAAATAAACGAAATCATCATTCACGCACGTATTTGTTTGTGGTTTTTAAGTCGTAAGTTTTATGGTTCACTTGATCAATTTCCAACAGCATAGATACACGTTCGGTTTGGTATGCCTGACTAACTGAGCTACTGGAAATGCTTATAGCAAAATTGATGATGATTGATAAAATTATATCAAAATGTGCCTGCTCTTAACATTGCAGGTGCATGTGTCACTGCTACTAGTTGAGTTTCCTCTCTCATCCCAAGGCCGTATTAAGCATCTACTGACACGCGGTTCAAATCGAACTTCAAGACCGCAACATTTGATTCAGAATGGTAATGAAATATGGGACCTCAAATTGCTGTCGTTTGCTACCAAAGTGAAAGGTCGAATAGTCGCCCACAAGAGCTGGCTGCCAGCCATTAACAATTGAATCACGAGAATGAGACTCTGAGGTTATTGTGTCACAAAAGTGCGCTCGTGCGCATCTCGATCCCGAGAAGCACAGTTCACATTTCTGCGCGCATTGAAAGTCATATTTCCGCACCGCCTTCTCTTCCATCAGGTGCGATGCGGCCATCACAAAGCGCCAACCAGCGTGGGGTTCCATCGCCAAGCGCCCCGTTCTTAAGGCAGTTCTGCACGGCGTTCTGTCATCGAGTAGCGCCGTCGCCGGGCGGCGGCGGCGGCGGCGGCGTAGCGGAGTGCGGCACGTGGCAGCTGCAGTGTGTGCAGCGGACGCGCTTGGTTGCGACGGTGGCGGTGTAAATGGGTCTCCAGATTGCTTTTTGTGAGAATCTGCTCACCATAATTTTTACATAAGACAGAATCGTTGTGGAGAAGACGTGTAGTTTCGTTTACGTTATTCGTTATCGTTGATTACAGTGATAACATATTATCATTATCGCAACGCATAGTAAGCAATAGATGCTGCTCCCTAATTTATTTTAATTATTACTTTAATGGTAGCTTTATTTAAAATTTTGACTTCTCGATATTTCCAAGAGCGTTTATGCTTACTGCTTTGAATTAATATCATCATGATTTCATTCTTGGAAATTATGATTCAGGGACTCGTTATGATAGTTAGATCTAAGATTTCATAGGTTTGTTACATTTTATTCAATCTGCTATTTTGACACGTTCACTCATAATTTTGCGAAAGGGTATAATATTCTCAGTAAATTAAAAGTTAGAGAAATATGCCATGCCCTCATTCGATTTGTAAAAATATCATGATATTCCACTAATGATTCCAAACGTATAGTTACTATAACAGCCAGACTCACATGATAATTAAAATATAAAGGCTTTTCTTTACAAAGTGCCTGTAATCTATAACACAAACTTTCCAAAACCAGTTCCTACATAACAGGGTTCCTATACGTATTTATATCATGATTTCACTTTCTTCAAGTCGAATATTTGTCTTTAATCATACACAAATTATTTTCTCTGCTGCACATAAATAAGAAAAATCAATATTGGCTTCACATTGACCAAAAAATCACTATAAATTGTGGAAACATTGACGGCGGTGAAATGAATTCCTTTTCTTACGAGCTTCCATGACTGGCGTTTCCCCTTGCCGCAAACTCAGCCTGCGCGACTTCACGGTTCCTCTCACTAGATCTCTTAAAAGCGTGGCGATGACACCGCATTACAATCTTACTTTACTTTTCGCCACCATATTTTAAAATGCTATAGATTGATGGCCCTGCAATTAAAAATGGATAAAAATGATTAATGCTAAAAAACGTTGTACTTAATTGCTTGACTCTAATTATTTATCATCTCACACTTTACATAATATTATCTTGTTCTCATTTGTTTCATATCCCTTGATGAGATAATTTTTATTGTGTTCATATTTCGAAGCCATAATGTTCGATATAACGATAATATTTCAATATATAGAAATAAACACATAATATTTTTTATTGTCTCTCATAAGTTCTACCTCACCTTCCTCCTCCCCCCCACTTTTTCTAATGAATTATAATAGCACGACCTTTTGAGCACCACTGTTAGGCGACTCGCAAGGCACCTCATCAAAAATCCGATACGATTAAAGCGGTCGCATTCTCTTAGCTCTACGACGAGCTTTCCAAAGAAAAGAAAATGACAAACGAATACAGAGCCATTTATGTTTAGAATTTACTTTCGTTGTCCTTTACGTTTCCAAGCCCATTTTGCAATACACCAGAGCAAGTAGGTTTACCTCTACGAGATAACTCATTACATATCAAAGCGCAAGTGATGCCCTGTAACAGTCCACGCATTCAAGAATGTGCGAAAATCGCATAACACAATGAAAGAGAGAATTCTTAGGAAGTATTACAGAAGAGTGAGACTGATCCTGCAGTCCGTCCAGGAATAAAATATCGGCAATTGGTAGTTAGTGGTACCTGTAGTCGAGTCCAGTTCCCGACTTGTGGACTGGACTCAGCAATAAATTCCAATCAAGAATCGAAAATCCAGAAAACTGCTAACAATGCATCATGTCGCCGACTCCCGAGACGTACATAGACTTTGTGTTACGTAAGAAAGGGGGAAGAGGCCTCAAACAAATTGAAGCCTCCAAGCACAATGCAAAAGTTGTAGTCAATCAAGTTGGCTCTCTAATGAGGCAGGTCATGAAATCTGACCAAAGATTGAGAAACAGAGGCGTTATTAGTGTAGCAAGAAGCTTATCAAAGAAAACTATGCAAGACAATCTGAATAACACAGGCACTGAACTTCTGAGGCTACTAAACATAAAATGTGAGAGACAAAAAAAGTTAAAGAAATCGTGGAGAGACAAACCACTCAAAGAATAATATCTAAAAAGGATATACTAGGTGCATATCAATAAAGATCAATCATTTATGTGGCTTAAAAAGGAAAGAATGAAGCCAGAATCGGAAGCAGTTCTCATAGCTGCTCAGGATCAGGCGTTGAGAATACGATGTTATGATAGACCAGTTCTCAAAATTTCACACGGTGATAAATTCCGCATCTAGCAAGAATAACTAGAAACCATTGATAATATCATCTCAGCTTGTCCAATTCCAGCAAAGACCGAATACTTGAAAAGACACGACCTCCAAGCGACCTTGGTACCGCCCTCGAAGCTCCAAACACATGCCCCAAGTAGTACGAACACTCACCAAAACCGGTGACATGCTGGACTTGATACAATATTGCACGATAAACCAATTCAAAAGGATCGCACTATTTGCACACAAGACACGGGATATTGTTATGCGGGATTTGGAGCAAAAAATCATGTCCATTTGTAAATGTTGCTGTGCCTTGAAATCAAAACGCCGTATCCAAGGAGGCAGAGAAACGTCTTAAGCCTGCTTTACACGGTCCTTTTTGCATCATTTCTCGTCGGTACAGACAAGTTACTGACCAGACTGTGGCGCTCCTGGTGTTACTCTATGGAACGTTCTTCGATTCCGTGCCCTGGAGAGTTGTTCGAACGTTA
>BOPP01000538.1:69170-90367 GCA_017312745.1 Gryllus bimaculatus | reverse complement strand
AATATCTCCATTTTGATAACCATTGCTCCTCCACTGTCATTCAAGGATTAAATACGGATTCCCACCGAGCGTTTCTTGGTCTAGGCGCTATATCTCGGGCTTGGGTGCCACAGCCCGGTAAAATCCCGACGACCCTATAAATCTAGTTTTCAAAAACCACAAACAGAACGGCGTTACTGTGTTTCCAATTGCTTCATACAAGTGCTCCTCCTACGTCATCAGAATAATAAGGAACACAGCGCGAGGGGCTCGTTCGCTTGGCGTATGATTTCGCTTTGGTCAAGATCCTCCCGCGGTTCAAATCCCGACGAGCCCCTATGAGCTGTTCAAAAAAAACTAAAACGCGTTTCACTGTAGATTTTCGAAATTCAAATTTTAGCAGTACAGTGCTCCTCCAACTTTTCATTCAGAATAAATAGGAATACCACCGAGCGGCTCTTTGTCTAGGCGTATACGAGGCCCCTAGGAATCTGTTTTTCCAAAAAAAGAAACTAAAACGCGTTTCACTGTAGTTTTTCGAATATTCGTTTTAGCATACATCCTCCTCCAACCTCGTCATTCAAGAATAAGAAAATCCCACCGAGGGATCGTTGTCTAGAATGTGAATCTCGCTTACTCGAAGGTCCTTTTCAAATCCCGGACTAGCCCGATGATGCTTTTCAAAAAAACTAAAACGGCCGTTACGTAGTTTTTCATATTCTTTTAGCATACATGCCCTCCACTTCATTCAAGCAATAAAATACGGAGTCCATCCAGCGGCCTCGTCTCAGCGTATAGTTCTCGCTTGGGCAGACCCGGTTCAACTTCCGGAGTAGCCCTATGATGCTTTTCCAAAAAAAAAAAACAATCTTAAAAACGCTTTCCACTTATTTTCGAATATCATTTTAGCATACATGTTCTTCCATGTCAAATCAAGAATAAGATACGGAGTCCCACGAGCGCTCGTGCTAGGCGTATGCATTCTCGCGTTGGTGCGTGACGTCCCGGGTTCAAAATCCCGACGAAGCCCTATATGCTGTTTTCAAATAACAAACAAAACTAAAACGCGTCTCATTGTAGTTTTCGAATATTCATTGGGACAACAAGTGCTCCCACTGCTTATTCAAGAATAAAGGATACGAGCCCCATCGAGCGCTCGTGCGTCTAGGCCAAATGTATCTCGCTTTGTGCGACAGTCCTGGTTCAAATCCCAGACAGCCCTAGATGCTATTTTCAAAAAAACAAACCAAACTAAAACGCATTTTTCACTGTATTTATCGAATTATTCATTTATACCAACATGCTCCTCCACCTGTCATTCAAAATAAATACGGTGTCCCATCGAGCGGCTCGTTGCGCTAGGCGATGATTCTCGCTTTGGAGTGCGAAAGTCCCGAGTTCAAATCCCGGACGAGCCCTATGATGCTGTTTTCAAAAAAAAAACCAATCAAAACGCGTTTCACTGCTAGGGTTTCGAATATTCATTTTACATTACAGTGCTCCTCCACTGTCATTCAAGAATAAGATACGAGTCCCAACGACGACTCGTTCGTCTAGCGTATGATCTCGCTTTGGTGCGAATCCCGAGTCAAATCCCGAACGAGCCCTATTGATGCTGTTTTCAAAAAAACTACAAAACCGTTTCACTGTAGTTTTCAATATCATTTTCAACAGTCCTCCTCACGTCATTCAAGAATAAGATACGGAGTCCAGTCGATCGGCTCGTAGTTAGGCGCATATGATTCTCCGCTTTGGTGCGAATCACGGCTTCCAAATCCCGACGCGCAGCCCTATATGCTGTCTTAAAAAAAAACTAAAAGCCTTTCACTTAGTTTTTCGAATATCATTTTAGCATACACGTGCTCCTCCACTTTCATCAAGAAATTAAAACGATGTCCCATCAGCCGCTCGTTCGTCTAGCGTTATGATTCTCGCTTTTGCGTTGCGAGCAGCGTCCCGGCCTTCATAATCCCGGACGAGGCCCATGATGCTGCTTTTTAAAAAAAAAAACTAAAAACGCGTCACGTAGTTTTTCGATATTCATTTTAGCATACAGTTGCTCCTCCACTTCATTCAAGAATAAGCATACGGATCCCCATCGAGCGCTCGCTTGTCTAGCGTATGATTCTCGCTTCGTCGAGAGTCCCGCGCATTCAAATCCCGGACGAGACCCGATGATTGTTTCAAAAAAAACAAAACGCGTTTCAAACTTATTTTTCGGAAATATTCATTTTAGCATACATGTTCTTCCACTGTCATTCAAGAATAAGAAAGGCATCCCATCGAGCGCTCGTTGGCTTAGCTCGTATGATCTCGCTTTGTGCGAGAGGTCCGGGTTCAAATCCCTGGACAGCCCTATATGCTGTTTTCAAATAACAAACAAACTAAAACGCTCTCATTGTATTTTTCGAATATCATTTGCAACCAGTTGCTCCTCCACTGTATTCAAGAATAAGATACGGAGTCCCCATCGACGCTCGTTCTCTAGCAAATGTATCTCCTTATGGTCGAAGTCCCCGGGCTCCAAATCCCGACGACCCTATATGCTGTTTTCAAAAAAAACAAACAAAACTAAAACGCGTTTTCACCTTTAGTTTTTTCAAATTCATTTAGCAACATGCTCCTCACGTCATTCAAGAAAAAGATACGCGTTCCATCGAGCGCTCGTTCGTCTAAGGCGGATGATTCTCCCTTTGGTGCCGAAGATCCCGTCAAATCCCGGACAGCCCTATGTTCTGTTTAAAAAAAAACAACAAAACGCCGTTTCACTGTTAGTTTTCAATATTCATTTAGCATACCATGTCCTCCACTTTCATTCAAGAATAAGATACGATCCAATCGAGCGCTCGCTTGTCTAGGCGTATGATCTCGCTTTGGGTCGGAGTCCCGTGTTACAAATCCCGGACGACCCTATCATGCTTTTTAAAAAAAAACTAAACGGCGTTTCACTGTAGTTTTTCGAATATTCATTTTAGCATAGTGTTCACCACTTCATTCAAGAATAAGATACGGAGTCCAATTCGAAGCGCGCTCGTTGGTCTAGCGTATGATTCTCGCTGGTGCGAGGTCCCCGGTTCAAATCCCGACGCAGCCCTATGATGCTGTTTTAAAAAAAAACTTAAAACGCTTTCACTGGTATTTTCCGAATATTTCATTTTAGCATAGGGTTCATCCACTCTCATCAAGAATAAGATACGAAAGTCCTATCGACGCTCTTCGGCTAGGCGTAAGATTCTCGCTTGTTGCGAGAGGTCCCGTTCAAATCCCGACGAGCCCATAAGGCTGTTTTCAAAAAAAAAAACAATCTAAAACGCGTTTTTCACTGTAGTTTTTCGAATATCCATTTAGCATACAGCTGCTTCTCCACTGTCATTCAAGAATAAGATACGGATTCCATCGAGCGGCTCGTTGGTCTAGGCGTATGATCTCGCTGTCGAAGCCCCGGTTCAAATCCCGACCGAGCCCTATGATGATGTTTCAAATAACAACAAACTAAAACCGCGTCTCATTGTAGTTTTCGAATATTCATTGGGCAACAGTGCTCCTCCACTGTCATTCAAGAATAAGATACGAAGTCCCCATGCGAGCGGCTCGGTGGTCTACGCGTTATGATTCTCGCTTTGTCGAGAAGCCCGGTTCAAATTCCCGACGAGCCCTATGATTGCTGTTTTCAAAAAAACTAAAACGCTCACTTTAGTTTTTCGGAATATTCATTTAGCATACAGCTCCTCCACTGTCATTCAACTAATAAAACGAGTCCATCGAGCGCTCGTTGGTCTAGCGTATAATACTCGCTTTGGTGCGAGAGTCCCCGATCAAAAATCCCGGACGAGCCCTATGATGCTGCTTTAAAATAAAAACAATCTAAAAACCGCGTTTCACTTAGTTTTTTCAAATATTCATTTAGCATACAGTGTCCTTCCCACTGTCATCAATAATAAATACATTCCATCGAGCGGCCGTTCGTCTAGGGCGATGATTCACGCTTGGGTGCGTGACGTCCCGGGTTCAAATCCCGGACAGCCCCTATGATGCTGTTTTCAAATAACAAAAAAAACTAAAACGCTCTCATGTAGTTTTCGAATATTTCTTTGCAACAGTCTCCTCCACTGCAGTCAAGAATAAAATACGGTCTCCACAATCAGCGCTCGTTCGTCTAGGCAAATGTATCTCCTTTGGTGCAGAAAGAGGTCCCCGTTCAAATCCGGAGATCCCTATGATAGCTGTTTAAAAAAACAAACAAAACTTAAAAAACGCGTTTCAAAACTGTAAGTTTGTCGAATATGCATTTTAGGCAAACAGTGCTCCTCCACTGGCATATCAAGAATAAATACGGAAGTCCCATCGAACGGCTCGGGTCTAGGCGGTATAGATTCTCGCTTTCTGGTTGCGGAGCCCGTGTTCCAAATCCGGACGACCCTATGATGCTGTGTCAAAATAACAAAAACAAACTAAAACGCGTCTCATTTTGTAAGGTCTTCGAATATTCATTTGAGGCCAACCATGCTTCCTCCACTGTTATTCAAGAATAAAGATACGAAGGCCATCAGCGGCTCGTTCTTCTAGGCAAATGATCCCGCTTGCGGTTCGAAGAGTCCCGGGTTCAAATCCCGCGACGAGCCCTATGATGCTGTTTTCAACAAAAAAACCTTTAAAACCGGTTCTGTAGTTTTCGAATATTCATTTATTAGCTCACAAGCTCCCCACTGTCATTTCAAGAATAAAACGGAGTCCAAATCGAGCGGCTCGTTGCGTCTAGGCGTATGATCTCGCTTGGTGCGAGATCGTCCCGGTTCAAATCCCAAGACGAGCCCTAGATGTATTTTCAAAAAAACAAACCAAACTAAAAACCGTTTCACTGTAGTTTTTCGGAATATTCATTTTAGCAACAGTGCCTCCTCCACTGTCATTCCAAGAATAACATACGTTCATCACGGCTCGTTCTCTATGCGTATGATTCTCGGCTTTGGTCGAGAAGTCCCGAGTTCAAAAAAAAATTCCCCCGGGACCGAGGGGGGCCTATGATGCTGTTTTCAAAAAAAAAACAATCTAAAACGCTTTCACTAGTTTCGAATATTCATTTAGCATACAGTGCTCCTCACGTCATTCAAGAATAAGATACGAGTCCCATCGAGCGGCTCGTAGTCTAGCGTTTATGATCCGCTTTGGGTGCGAAAGAGGTCACGGCTCAAATCCCGGAAGAGCCTATGATGCTGTGTTAAAAAAAAAACTAAAACGCCCCTTTCACTGTAGGTTTTTTCGAATATTCATTTTAGCATACATCTCCTCCACTTCATTCAAAGATATAAGATACGGAGTCCAATTCGACGGCTCGTTGTCTAGGCTATCCATTCTCGCTTTGGCGAAGCCCGGCTTCAAATCCCGGACGAGCCCTATATCGTTTTAAAAAAAAAACCCTAAAACGCGTTCACTGTAGTTTTCTCGAATATTCATTTTACATACAGTTTGCTCCTCCACTGTCATCAAGAATAAGATACGAGTCCCATCGAACGGCCGCGTGGTCTAGCGTAATGATTCTCGCTTTGTGCAGAGGTCCCGGATTCAAAATCCCCGACGAGCCTATGATCTTTTTCAAAAAAAAAAACTAAAACCCCGTTTTCACTGTAGTTTTTTCGAATATTCATTTTAGCATTTTACAGTGTTCTTCCACTGTCATTCAAGAATAAATACGATCCCATCGAGCGGCTCATTGGCTTAGCGTAATGATTCTCGCTTTTGGTGCGAAAAGTCCCGGGTCAAATCCCCGACGAGCCCTATGATCTGTTTTCAAAAATAACAAAACAAACTAAAACGCTCTCATTGTAGTTCAATATTCATTTGGGCAACAGTGCTCCTCCACTGTTAATTCAATAATAAGATACGGCAGATCCATCGAGCGCTCCCTCTCTAGGCAAATGATCTCGCTCTTGGTGCGAGAGTCCCGGTTCAAAATCCCGACGACCTATGCATCCTGTTTTTCAAAAACAAAACCAAACCTAAAACGCGTTTCCACTGTAGTTTTCGAATATTCATTTTAGCAACAGTGCTCCCCACTGCATTCAAAATAAGATACGGATCCCATCCGGAGCCTCGTGTCTAGCGTATGATCCTCGCTTTGGGTGCGAGAGTTCCCGGTTCAATCCCGGACGACCTATGATGTCTGTTTAAAAAAAAACAAAAAACGCGTTTCACTGTAGTTTTTCGAATATCATTTTACACACCATGGTCCTCACTGTCATTCAAGAATAAGATACGGAAAGTCAATCGACCGCCTTGCGTCTAGGCGTATATTTCTCGCTTGCGCCGGAGTCCCGTGTTCAAATCCCACGAGCCCTATATGCCTTTTAAAAAAAAACAAACGCGTTCCTGTAGTTTTTCGAATATCATTTTAGCATAGTTCATCCCACTCCTCATTCAAAATTAAGATATACGAAGTCATTCGAGCGCCTCTTGGTCTAGGCGTATGATTCTCGCTTGGGCGAGAGTCCCGGCCAAATCCCGACCAGCCTATGATGCTGTTTTCAAAAAAAAAAAAACAATCTAAAACGCTTTCCACTGTAAGTTTTTCGAATATTCATTTTTAGCAATACAGTGCTTCTCCACTGTCATTCAAGAAGAAGTACGATTTCCATCGCAGCGCTCGTTGGTCTACGTATGATTCTCCTTTGGGCGAGAGTCCCGGTTCCAAATCCCGGACAGCCCTATGATGCTGTTTTCAAATAACAAACAAACTTAAAAACCTCTCATTGTATTTTTCGAATATTCTATTTGGCAACAGTGGCTCCTCCCACTTTTCATTCAAGAAAATAAAACGAGAGTCCCATCGAGCGCTCGTTGGTCTAGGTGTATGTGGGGGATGGGGGAGTGTGATGGCGCTGGCATGGGAGGCGGGTCGGGATAGGCGGGGGGCCGGATGGGAAAATCAAAAACACAAAAAACAAAAATAAGAAACATAACAACAAACGGAAAAAAAAAACACAACATAATAAAATCTCGCTTTGGGCGAGAGTCCCTGTCAAATCCCGGACGACCCTATGATGCTGTTTTCAAAAAAAACTAAAAAACGCGCTTTCACCTGAGTTTTTCGAATATTCATTTTAGCATACATTGCTACCTCCAATGTCATTACAAGAATAAGATACGAGTCCCACGAGCGCTCGTTGTCAGGCGATGATACTCGCTTGGTGCCGAGAGGCCCGGATTCAAATCCCGGGACAGCCTATGATCGATTTTTAAAAAAAAAAATCTAAAACGCGTTCACTGTAGTTTCAAATATTCAATTTTAGCATACAAGTTTCTTCCACTGTCAGTTCAAGAAATAAGATACGGAGTCCCATCGAGCGCTCGTTGGTCTAGGCGTATGATTCTCGCTTGGGTCGTAGGTCCCGGGTTCAAATCCCGACGAGCCCTTTATGATGCTGTTTCAAAAACAAAAAAAAACTTAAAACGCGTCTCATTTATTTTTCAATATTCATTTTAGCATACAGTGCTCCTCCACTTCATCAAGAATAATACGGTTCCCATCGAGCGGCTCGTTCGTCTAGCAAATTATCTCGCTTTGGTCGAGAGTCCCGGGTTCAAAATCCCGAACAGCCCTATGCATGCTGTTTAAAAAAAAAAAAACAAACTAAAACGCGTTTCACTGTAGTTTTCGAATATTCATTTTAGCAACCATGCTCCTCCACTTCATTCAAGGAATAAATAACGGAGTCCCATTCTAGCGCTCTTGTCTAGCTATTATCTCCTTTGGGTGCGAGTCCCGGGTCAAATCCCGGACAGCCCTATGAGTCTGCTTTAAAAAAAAACTAAAACCGTTCACTGTAGTTTTTCGAATATTCATGTTAGCATTACAGCTCCTCCACTGTCATTCAGAATAAGATAACGGAGTCCAATCCGAGCGGCTCGTTGTCTAGGCATATGATTCTCGCTTTCGCGTGCGGAGAGTCCCGTGTCCAAATCCCGGACACCTATGATGGTGTTTAAAAAAAAGACTAAAAACGGCGTTTCCACTAGTTTTTCAATATTCATTTTAGCATAGTGTTCATCCACTCTCATTCAAAGAATAAGATACAAGTCCTATCGACGCTCTTGTCTAGCGTATGATTCTCTCTTGGCGTGCGAGAGTCCCGCGGTTCAAATCCCGACCGAGCCCTATGATCTGTTTTCAAAAAAAACTAAAAACGCGTTTCACTTAGTTTTTCGAATATTCATTTAGCATACAGTGCTCCTGCCACTGTCATCAAAATAAGATACGAGTCCCATCGAGCGCTCGTTGTCTAGGCGTATGAATTTCTCGCTTTGGGTGCGAGAGTCCCGGGTTCAAACCCCGGACAGGGCCTAATTATGCTGTTTTCAAAAAAAAAAAACTAAAACGCTCCACTGTTAGTTGTTCGAAATATTCATTTTAGCATACATCTCCTCCACTTCATTCAAGAATAAGATCGAATCCCATCGAGCGGCTCTGTGAGCGCTATGATTCTCGCTTTGCGTCGAGAGGTGCGGATTCAAATCCCGGACGAGCCCTATGATGCGGTTTTCAAAAAAACTTAAAACGCGTTCACGTATTTTTCGAATATTCATTTTAGCAACAGTTTCTTCCACTGTCATTCAAGAATAAAATACGGAGCTCCATCGAGCGCGCTCGTTGCGTCTAGCGTATGATTCTCCGCTTGGGTCGAGAGGTCCCGGTTCAAATCCCGGATTGCAGCCTATGATGCTGTTTTCAATAACAAAACAAACTAAAAACGCTCTCATTGTAGTTTTCAATATTCATTTGGGCAACAGTGAAATCCCCCACTTATTCAAGATAAAAGTACGGAGTTCCCATCGACGGCTCGTCTCGAGCAAAGCTATCTCCTTTGTGTGCGCAGAGTCCCGGCTTCAACCCCGGACGACCCTATGATCTGTTTTCAAAAAAAACAAACCAAACGTAAAACGCTTTTCACTGAGTTTTTCGAATATTCATTTTAGCAACAGAGCTCCTCCACTGTCATTCAAGAATAAGATACGGAGTCCCAACGAGCGCCGCCTCGTTTGTCTAGGCGGATGATTCTCGCTTGCGTCGGAGCTCCCGTTTCAAATCCCGACGAACCCTATATGCTTTTTCAAAAAAACTAAAACGCGTTTCACTGTAGTTTTTTTTCTTCGAATATTCCATTTAGCATAGTGTTCACCACTCTCATCAAGAATAAGATACAATCCTATCAGCGGCTCGTTGGTCTAGGCGTATGATTCTCGCTTAGCGTGCGAAGTCCGGTTTAAATCCCGACGACCCTATGATGCTGTTTTCAAAAAAAAACTAAAACGCGTTCACTGTATTTTTCGAATATTCATTTTAGCATACATGTCTTCCACTGTCATTCAAGAATAAATACGGAGTCCCATCGAGCGCTCGTTGTCTAGCGTATGATTCTCCCCGCTTTGGTGCGAGAGTCCCGGTTCAAATCCCGATGACCCTATGCATGCCTGTTTCAAATAACAAAAAAACTAAAACGCTCTCATTGTAGTTTTTCGAATATCATTTGAGCGGCAAAACAGTGCTCCTCCACTTATCAAGAATAAGAAGATACGAGTCCCATCGAGCGGCTCGTTCGTCTAGGCAAATATCTCGCTTTGGTGCGAAGTCCCGGGTTCAAATCCGGACAGCCCTTGATCTTGTTCAAAAACCAAAACCAAAACTAAAACGCTTTCACTGTATTTTTCGAATATCATTTTAGCAACGTGCTCCTCCACGTCATTCAAGAATAAGATACGAGTCCCATCGAGCGCCGTTCGTCTAGGCTATGATTCTCGCTTTGGGTGCGAGACGTCCCGCGGTTCAAATTCCCGGACGAAGTCCTATGAGCTGTTTTCAAAAAAACTAAAACGACGTTTCACCTGTAGTTTTTCGAATATCCATTTTAGCAACATTGTCCCCCACTGTCATCAAGAATAAATACGGAGTCCCATCGAGCGCGCTCTTGTCTAGCTTATGAACTCTTCGCTTTTGGCCGAGAGTCCTGGGTTCAAATCCCGACGCCCTATGATTCTGCTTTAAAAAAAAACCTAAAACGCTTTCACTGTAGTTTTTCGAATATTCATTTTAGCATACAGTGGTCCTTCCACTGTCATTCAAGAATAAGATACGGTCCAATCGAGCGGCTCGTTGTCTAAGGCGTATGATTCTCGCTTTGGGTGCGGAGTCCCGTGTTCAAATCCCGGACAGCCCTATGATGCCTGTTTTAAAAAAAACAAAACGACGTTTCACTGTAGTTTTCGAATATTCATTTTAGCATAGTGTCATCCACTCTCATTCAAGAATAAGATGCCGAAGCTCCTATCGAGCGCCGTAGCGTCTAGCGTATAGTCTCGCTTTGGGTGCAGAGTCCCGGGTTAAATCCCGACGAGCCCTATGATGCTGTTTGCAAAAAAAAACTAAAACGCGTTTTCACTGTTAGTTTCTCGAATATTCATTTTACATTTACAGTGCTCCTCCACTGTCATCAAGAATAAGATACGAGTCCCATCGAGCGCTTCGTTTCGTCTAGCGTATGATTCTCGCTTTGGTTGCGAGATCCGCGGTCAAATCCCGACGAGCCCTATGATGCTGTTTTCCAAAAAACAACAAAACTAAAACGCTTTCCCACTGTATTTTGCGAATATCATTTTTACAACATGCTCCCTCCACTGTCATTCAAGAATAACATACGGGAGTCCCATCGAGCGGCTCTTGGTCTAGCGCTTGATTCTCCTTTGGGTGCCGAGAGTCCGGTCAAATCCGACGAACCCTATGATCTGTTTTCAAAAAAACTAAAACGCGTTTCACTAGCTTTTTACGAATATCCATTTTAGCAACAGTGCTCCCCCACTTTTCATTCAAGAATAAGATACGAGTTCCATCGAAGCGGCTCGTTGTCTAGCTATGATTCTCCTTGGTGCGCAGAGTCCGTTCAAATCCCGACGAGCCCATGATTCTGTTTAAAAAAAAAACTAAAACGCGTTTCACTGAGTTTTTCAATATTCATTAGCATACAGTGTCCTCCACTTTCATCAAGAATAAGATACCCGGAATCCAATCGACGCTCGTTGTCTAGGCGTATGATTCTCCTTGTGGGGGTCTGGAGTCCCGTGTTCCAAATCACCGGACGCACCCTATGATGCTTGTTTTAAAAAAAACTAAAAACCCGTTTCACTGTAGTTTTTCGAATTATTCATTTTAGCATATGTTCAGTCCACTCCTCATTCAAGAATAAATACAAGTCCTAGTCGTACTGCTCGTTGGTTACGGCGTATATTTCTCCTTTGTCGAGAGGCCCCGGGTTTAAATCCCGACGAAGCCCTATGATGCTAGTTTCAGAAAAACTAAAAACGCGTTTCACTTAGTTTTTTCGAATATTCATTTAGCATACAGTGTCCTCCACTGTCATTCAAGAATAAAACCGGAGTCCATTTCGACGGCTCTTCGTCTAGCGTATATTCTCGCTGGAGCAGACTCCCCGTGTTCAAATCCCGGACGACCCTATGATGCTGTAAAAACTTAAAAACGCGTTTCACCTGGTAGTTTTTTCAATATTCATTTAGCATAGTGTTCATCCCACTCTCATTCAAAATAAATACGAAGTCCTATCACGGCTCTTGTCTAGGGCTATGATTTCTCGCGTTGTGTGCGAGAGGTCCCGGGTCAAATTCCCGCACGAGCCCTATGATGCTGTTTTAAAAAAAAACTAAAAACGCCTTCACTGTAGTTTATTCGAATATTCATTTAGCATACAGTCTCTCCACTGACATTCAAAATAAGATAGGAGTCCCATCGCAGCGGCTCGTTCGTCTAGGCGTATGATCTCCGTTGGCTGCGAGAGTTCCCGGGTTCAAATCCCGGACGACCCTCATGATTGTTTAAAAAAAACTAAACGGCCCTTCACTGTAGTTTTTCAATATTCATTTTTAGCATACCCAGTGCCCTCCTCCACTGTCATTCAAGAATAAGATACGGCCCATCGAGCGCCTCCGTTCGTCTAGCGATGATCTCGCTTGGGCGAAGTCCCGGTTCAAATCCCGGACGAGCTCTATTAGCTGTTTCAAAAAAAAAACAATCTTATAACGGTTCACTGTAGTTTTTCGAATATCTCATTTTCGCAACCAGTGCTCCCCACTGTCATTCCAAGAATAAAGATACGAGTCCCATCGAGCGCGCTCTTGTTCTAGGCTTATATTCTTGCTTTAGGGAGAGTCCCGGGATCAAATCCCGACGAGTCCATTATTCTGTTTTTTAAAAAAAAAACTAAAACGCCGTTCACTTTAGTTTTCGAATATTCATTTTAGCATACAGTGTTCCTCCACTGTCATTCAAGAATAAATACGGAGTCCATCAGCGCTCGTCGTCTAGGCGTATGATTCTCGCTTTGCGTGAGAGAGGTCCCCAGTGTTCAAATCCCGGACGAGCCCTATTGATGCTGTTTTAAAAAAAAACTTAAAACGCGTTCACTGAGTTTTTCGAAATTCATTTTTAGCATAGTGTTCATCCACTCTCATTCAAAAATAAGATACGAAAGCCTATCGAGCCGCTCGTTGGTCTAGTATGATTCTCGCTTGGGTGCGAGAGTCCCAAGTGCAAATCCCGGACACGCAGCCCTCTATGCGTTTAAAAAAAACAAAAATACTAAACGCGTTCCACTGTAGTTTTTAGAAATATTCATTTTAGCAACATGCTCCACCACTGTCATTCAAGAATAAGATGCGGTGTCCAATCGAGCGGCTCGTTGGTCTAGCGTATTCATTCTCCTTGCGTGCGAAGGTCCCGAATTTCAAACCCGGACGAGCCCTATGACGCTGCTGAAAAAAAAACTATAACGGGTTTCACTGTAGTTTTTTTTTCGAATTTCATTTTAGCCATACCAGTGCTCCTCCACTGTCATTCAAAATAAGATACGGAGTCCCATCGAAAGAAGGCCGGGGGCGGGGGCTTTTTCCGGTTTTGTCTAGGCGTATGCATTCTCCTTTGGGATGCATGAGTACCGTTTCAAATCCCGGACGAGCCCATGATGTTGTTATTAAAAAACTTAAAACGCGTTTCACGTAGTTTTTCGAATATTCATTTTAGCATACAGTGTTCTTCCACTGTTTCATTCAAGAATAAGATACGGAATCCAACGAAAGCGGCTCGTTGTCTAGCGTATATTCTCGCTTTTGTCGTGAGTCCCGGTCAAAATCCCGGACGAAAGTCCTATGATACTGTTTAAAAAAACAAACTAAAACGCGTTTCACTGTAGTTTTTAAATATTCATTTAGCAACAGTGCCTCCACCCACGGTCATTCAAAATAAGATCGTGTCAATCGAGCGCTCGTGCGTCTAGGCGTATATACTCGCTTTGGTGCGACAGGTCCCGAATCAAATCCCGACGACCCTAATATGCTGATTTAAAAAAAACTTATAACGTTTCACTGTAGTTTTTCGAATATTCAAGTTAGCAACATGCCTCCTCCACTGTCATTCAAGAATAAATACGGTTCCCATCGACGGCTCGTTGCTCTAGCCGTATGATTCTCGCTTGGGTGCGAGAAGTCCGAGTTCAAATCCCGGACGAGGCCCTATGATGCTTTTTCAAAAAAAAAAAACAATCTAAAACGCTTTTCACCTGTAGTTTTTCGAATATTCATTTGTAGCATTTACCAGTTCTCCTCCACGTCATTCAAGAATAAGCATACGAAGTCCCAACGAGCGACTCTTCGTCTAGCGTATACTCTTCGCTTTGGGTGCGAGAGGTCCCGGTCCAAAATCCCGGACGAACTCTAGATGCTGTTTTCAAAAAAACAAACAAACTAAAACGCGTTTCCACTGTAGTTTCGAATATTCATTTTGCAACATGCTCCTCCCACTGTCCATCAAGAATAATATTACGGAGCCCATTTCGAGCGGCTCGTTGGTCTGGCGTATGATTCTCGCTTTGGGTCGAGATCGTCCCGGTTCCAAATCCCGACACGCCTATGGTTCATGTTTAAAAAAAAACAACTAAAAACGCGTTTCACTGTAAGTTTTTCGAATATTCAATTCACACATTCCTCCACTGTCATCCAAGAATAAGATACGGAGTCCAATCGAGCGGCCTCGTTTGTCTAGCCGTATGCATACTCGCTTTGGTGCAAGTCCCGAATTCAAAATCCCGGACGAGCCCTATATGCTGTTTTAAAAAAAAAAAACAATCTAAAACGCTGTTTGCACTGTAGTTTTTTCAATATTCATTTAGCATACATTCTCCTCCACTGTCATTCAGAATAATACGAGTCCAACGAGCGACTCTTCGTCTAGGGCGTATGATTCTCGCTTGCGTGCGAGAGCGTCCCGGTTCAAATCCCCGGACGAGCCCTATGATGCTGTTTCAAAAAAACTAAAAACGCGTTTCCCACTGTAGTTTTTTCGAATATTCATTTAGCAACAGTGCTCCTCCACTGTCATTCAAGAATAATACGGAGTCCCATCGAGCGGCCTTCGTAGGTCTAGGCATGAGCTCGCTTTGGGTCGAGAGTCACGGCTTCAAAATCCCCGACGAGCCCTATGATGCCTGTTTAAAAAAAAACTAAAAGGCCTTTCACTTAGTTTTTCGAATATTCATTTTAGCATACAGTCTCCTCCACTGTCATTCAAGAATAAGATACGGAGTCCCATCCGCACGCTCGTTGTCTAGGCGTATGATTCTCCGCTTTGGGTGCAATCCCGCTTCAAATTCCCGGACAAGCCCTATGATGCTGTTTTAAAAAAAACGAAAACGCGTTTCCACTTGTATATTTTCGAAATATCATTTAGCATACAGTTCTCCTCCACTGTCATTCAAGAATAAGATACGCGAGTTCCCAACAGCACTCGTTCGTTCTAGGCGTAGATTCTCGCTTTGGCGGTGCGAGAGGTCCCGGCGTTCAAAACCCGACAGCCCTATGATTGCTGTTTTCATAAAAAACTAAAAACGCGTTTCACTTATTTTTCTCGAATATTCATTAGCATATGTTTCATTCCACTGTCATTCAAGAATAAGATACGAGTTCCAATCGAGCGCGCTCGTTGGTCTAGGCGTATGATTCCTTCGCTTGAGGTGCGCGACGTCCCGTGTCAAAAATCCCGGACGAGCCCTATGGATGCTGTTTTAAAAAAACTAAAACGCGTTTCACTGTAGTTTTCAATATTCATTTTAGCAGTGTTCATCCCACTCTCATTCAAGAATAAGATACCGAAGTCCTATCGAGCGCTCGTGGTCTAGCGTATGATTCTCGCTTGGGGCGAGAGGTCACGGTTCAAATCCCGGACACCTATGATGCTGTTTTCAAAAAAAAAAAACAATCCTAAAACGCTTTTCACTTAGTTTTCGAATATTTCATTTAGCATACAGTGCTTCTCCACGTCATCCAAGAATAAGATACGGAGTTCCATACGAGCGCGCTCGTTTCTAGGCGTATGATCTCGCTTTGGGTGCGAGAGGGTCCCGCGCGTTCAAATCCCGGACGAGCCCATGATCCTGTTTTCAAATAACAAAACAAACTAAAACGCGTCTCATTGTATTTTTTCGAATATTCATTTGGGCAACAGTGCTCCTCCACTGTCATTCAAGAATAAGATACGAGTCCCTTCGAGCGGCTCGTTGGTCTAGCTTATGCATTCTCGCTTTGCGGTGCGAGGCAGTCCCGCGTTCAAATCCCGGACGAGCCCTGATGATGCTGTTTCAAAAAAACTAAAACGCGTTTCACTGTAGTTTTCGAATATTCAAATCCTCTCTCTTTGAAATGAATATTCGAAAAACTACAGTGGAACGCGTTTTAGTTTTTTTTGAAAACAGCATCATTGTGCTCGTCCGGGATTTGAACCCGGGACCTCTCGCACCCAAAGCGAAAAAACATACGCCTAGACCAACGAGCCGCTCGCTGTGTTCCCGCTTCTAATTCTTGAATAACGGGGGAGGAGCACTGTATGCTAAAACGGAAATTGGAAAACTACAGTGAAACGTGTTTTAGTTTGTTTTTTGAAAACAGTTTATTAATGCTCGTCCGGGATCTGAACCCGGGGCCTCTCGCACCCAAAGCGAGAATCATACGCCTAGACCAACGAGCCGCTCGATGGGACTCCGTAATCTTATTCTTGAATGACAGTGGAGGAAAGCACTCCTATGCCTAAATGATATTCGAAAAACTAAGTGAAACGCGTTTTAGTTTTCTTTTTTTTTTTTTTTTTTTTTTGAAGACAGTATCATAGGGTTCGTCCGGGATTTGAACCCGGGACCTCTCGCACCCAAACCGAGAATCATACCCCTTGACCAACGAGCCGCTTGACGGCGCATCAGTTGAGGGGCGTGGAACTGATTGCTTTTTTACACACACACTGTGCATAATGAAAGGCTCGTCCGGGTTTTGAACCCAGGACCTCTCGGACCTAAAGCGAGAATCATACGTCTGGACCAACGAGCCGCTCATTTACGAATCGCTTCTTATGTATAATGACGGTGGAGGAGCAGTACTTGATTAGACCCCGTAATCGCTTTAATTTTTAGTATGTATTATATTAGACAGAGAAACAGACTTTTCAGTGATTATAGCATTCTCTTTATCACACTGTAAGTTAAAATAATACCCCAAGACGTACTAACTCATTTATTTCTAATTTTACTTTCTTTTTTATTTCTATTATTTTATTTTAATGTAAAAAACAGTATCTGTCGCAATATTGTATTAGACTTTTAACATTGTGTGTGAGAATCGTACCTGAAAACGAATGAATACCTTGCTAATGTCGGTCCATATCTGTTTATGGGAAGAGCTGTTTACATATTACACATACATACATACATATACATACATATACATACATACATATTACACAGGTTCTATACCTACTTGAAGAAATAATAAATCTCTATATGACCTTTTATGTTTAACAGCGAGTTTGTTCGCGATATGAAGCCAGGTCTTCTAGTATCCTTCCCGGATGTTATTGGTGATTAATGGCATATTCCTTACTCGGGTCACTGATTCTTTTGATTAGGAATGATGGGGAACAGAGTCATTCTATTTGGCAGCCTATATTGCATACCCTGGCAAAAAGATATTCTGTGGTCTTTCTGTATGGCACGCTACTTGTTTAGGGAGAATGGCGGAACGGTGCAGGTGCACTATGTCGCAATCGCCTACAGTCTTGTAAAAGGCACTTATTTCGCGGGCCAGTTCAGAGGGGTCATTCCTTGAGCAGTCTAGTTTAAATTCTTGACCGTATGTGCTTATCACCGAGCAGGATTGACTTTGGAGCTACTCTCATCGCGAGGTCCGTGGGTTGGAGCCCCGGTGGTAGCACATTTTCAGTAGTACCTACATCATTGGCGTTCAGGCGCTGTCTAAAGTAGAATGCTAGAAGCTGTCTGGTTAGATCGGTTGTTTTCTAAGGTTTCTTCGATCAATACCGGACGAATGCTCGGGCTGTACTGTAAGAACCGGGCAACGGGCCGCGTGCTAACATCATATCGGAAGTTTAGAGATTCTCCCACGGGGAGAGTGAGATCTGGAGGGAGCCGACGTGTACTTTGACGTTGGACCTCACCACCCAGAGGAAAACTTCCACCCCCCAGTTTAACAACATTAACCACCAAAAGGGTTTTTTTAACATGCCCGGAAACAATTAAACAACAAATCAAAACTTTCACTAGAAGAGCCACGGTTTAGACTTGATTCCTAGTACAAGTTATGCATATGGGAAGAATGACAGACATTGTTGTCCAGTATTGTAAGACAAAAAATGACGGACACTTTCACCAAATATTTGGTCAAGTTCGTTGGCACCCGTCATTTTCTTTGTAATACATTGACATTGACATTGACATTCTTATATACGAACCAATGTCAATGTAGCTTACCTTCTCGACCTCATAAGATTATAGCCTTATGATAAAAAAACAGACATTTCTTTCGAGACGTCGCATTCTATATATGATGAACGAATAAATGACAAACGCATTTTAAATTTTTTTGCATTTTATTTTCCGAGCTGTCTATAATATTAGGATAATATTTATTAATCAATAATCTAAAACTATGTTAATTTTAGTTATACAGTATGAGATTCGTAAACGCATCTTACTCTGTAAAATTTAACATGCGGTACGTTCTCCTTAACCTTATCTTATTATAATGATTATTTTATTTGCACATTTTCCCCGTTTTTATTAATACTCATTCATAACTTAGAAAATACAAATTCAATTTTACATGAACGGAATAAGAAAGGAAAGAAGAAAACTGCGCGTGGGGGAATGGAACGCGGCGGAGGGCTGTCAGGGCGCGGCGCCTGCACCGAAGCGCGAGCGGCGGCGGCCGCTGCCATCAACGTCATTGTAATCCCTCCGCGCCCCGCCTGCCCCGTCAGCGCCGCTATTGATTGGAGGAAGCGCCGCGCCTTTTTCTCCCCGGCCCAACAGAGGATTAGTGGGGCATCTCGACTGTTCGCCGTTCCACGCTTTCCCGCCTGCACGCACCACCTGCCCACGCAGCCCCGCCGAGGCGATGCGGCCGCTCCGCAGCGCCCTCATCGCCCACAACGCACCACTGACCCCCCCCCTCGCGCATTCCATACCGCCCACAGCCCCGCGAATTCTCCGCTCAGCACGACAGCCCCACCCCCCATGGCCCCTAATCATCACACCATTCCTTGCCGCCCCTCATTGTCGCACGTTGATTAGCTCCTCCTCACTCCTTTACACTTCTACATCTTCCTTCAACGTTACAGATATCTGTGACTTAAGTGTGTAATGCCATGCTATTTGGGGACTTAAAAGCAATTTGGGAACGTGAAAGCGATTTTGAAATTTGAAACCAAACACTTTCGCATTTGTTTCAGATATTTTATCTGATTTCCATGTTTATCACTGAAAGATTTCGATACATATCTGCGTAAATTCGAGAGTAAGTATTGTTCAATTTTTTACATTCTTCGATCAATTTTTATGGTTCTTCTAACGCAGCCAAAAATTCCACATAATTCCTTCTCGTTTCTCCGCCGTTCCCGTAACCACCATCGGGCAGTCTCGCAGCTCTCCGATCAGCATAACTCGACACCACCGGTCTAGCACCAACCCCCTCCCAACCTCTGAGGCCCACGTCACGTCACATCACAGCACACCATACTAAACCGCATTGTCCCCCACTGAATCGCACCTCTCCTCCCAAGGGATTTCCCCCTTCCGCATCGTACCTTACCACTCCATAACTCCCCCGTCTTGTGGCAACAACAGAATCACAGTATCACTACTTCCACTTACCTCCCTTTCCCTTGTTCCTCACCGCCTCGGCCCGATTGCGAGTACTTTTCTTACGAATTGCGAGAACTTGTGAATACATGTAACATGCGTGGAGTGCGCATATTTCGTTAAGTATACATTTTTGAAAAGTTACGTGAGGGAAGTGAGTTGAGGTAAGGCGAATTTGTTTTTGAGGTATAAAGCGTGTTGGAAACTGCGTCGGTGGGACTCAAAAACGTTAATCGGGTAAGCTAATGCTTGGGCCACACGTACGACTTGGAAATAAGCAAACATAGCGAGGAAAATGGTAACTTACACACCTAAATTAAACGATTCAACTTTTGGAATCACCTCTCAATGAACAGCTCACATTTTTGGTGTTCCATTCCTCTATTCCCTTCAGCTGTTCGCCAAAACACATTTCCGCTCTTTTTTTGCATCTCACTGCCATCTTTGCATCAACTTCTCAGCTTTCCCGCTTTCTACTTCCGTATCCCACTCTATCCATTATAGGCCACACCGCACCGCGAGCCACAGCATCTTTACGCTCTGATGCACTCTGCTTGCTACCTCATTCAAGAAAAAAATAATGGTGCGTTCGTCATAATTGTCATATTTTATGCATTAGGCACTGTTTGTCTATAGCAGCTACGTTTGTTCTAATCTTTTTTCTCCTAGAAGTGAAGGATAATTTTTTCTTGTACCATACGTGGGAGATATCAATCCACTTTCTTCTGTGTACCTTGGCAGTATGTTAGTCACCTGTACGAGTATCTAATTTTTGAGGTCTGAATAATTTTTACATCTACTGTTTTGTAGCCAACTTCACTTGAAAAGCTTCGAAATTGTGAGAAAAATATAATAAACGCCGTTTCATTTGTTTGAAATATGATTTCATTTGCCTAAAGTCTTCATGTTTTTTTTTAATTTCCACTTTTATTATAGGTGATATGGTACTGATATTAGTTTCTAAAATTTTAAAAGTCGGTGTTCCCACTACCGAAAATGCGTTCACACATTGGTTATTGTATTTGTTGTTGAACTATGCAAACAAACTACTCCGCCTATTTGCTCTTGACTTTTGTTTCAAATTCTGTAGTAGTTTGGTTCTTCACTACATTAAATTAAATGATTACATTAAAATTGTATCTAGTTAATTATTTCATTTAGTAAATATTTTTTATATTTAGTAGTACCATCCATAACTTCCGCATATATCAGTGCCATCAAATGTTTAGAGAAAGTAAAATAAAATGTGTTCAAGGTCCTTAAGAGTTCTTGTTATACAGAGAATAATAATACATCAAACGTCTTTGGAAATTACATGATTATTGATCCGAAAAAACGTGTCTTCTAGATAATTGTAGAAAAAGATCTTGGTTTAACTGGTAGATGAATGAATAATAAAAGGATAAAGTATTATCATCTTAGTTCGTATCATTCTTTATGGTTCGTATTTCAGAGGTTTATTATCGTATTTCAGTTCTAAAGAAAGATCCTGCACTTCTCCATATGTGTTCTTCTTGGTTTCCCTGATCTCGGTCTAGAACCACTCTCTGAAGAAATCACACCTTCTGGAAGATACTGTGGATTTCACAAGGCTGCGCAATCACTTTAAAAGCTCCCAAGATACTGAGTGGATTTCGCGATCTTCAGGAACAATTGAGGCGAGAGAAATTGAATTAATCCCAAGGTACCACAAGGCTGGAACTTCAAACTCAATTCCCATATTCTCGATTCTTCCTTTAAGCAAAGTTCGTTGACTTGAAATTTTCATCCTGAGAAGTACATTTATTTTTCATTTCTTTGAAAGATATGATATCAAACTCTTTCTCGGAGAAAATATTTGCGACAAAGATATTACGATATTAAAGAGTAAGATAATCGCTCAATAACAACGCCTGGTTAAGTGAATCAACAATCAACATTATATATATATATATATATATATATATATATATATATATATATATATAT
>BOPP01000538.1:45857-68846 GCA_017312745.1 Gryllus bimaculatus | reverse complement strand
TTGTTCAATAAAGGGTCATATTTTTGAGGAAAAAACGGCGGAAGCAAAGTTGTATACCTTGTATATATAATGGTGAATGTACTCTTATTGAATTCGCAGTCACCTATTTGCAGAATTTTAGAAATATAATGCTAACATTTTTGCTAACCGTTTCTTCCTAATGTTCCATTTTACTATCCAGAAAATTTTCCCAATCATGTTTTATACTTAACATTTTGTGACAAGATGTGAGCAATAGCGAAATTTAAACAAAATATATTTTTTATTTTACACGCTGGGGGAGTTACTTAGAGGAGGGAAACGCAATCCCTCAATGTGTTAGGTCGGCGCCAGATCTTACGTTCCAGAGGAGGAACACCGCCACATCCCGGTCACAGCCTGGACTACCTTCTCACGACTTCTGGCCATAGTAGTTGACACGAAATGCTCCCTCACTCAGCCACCGGCGCAGTGAACCACTTGAACGAGCTCGCCTTCGCACGTCCTTCCCATCAATAATCCCCGCCACTTGGCGGCGTGGGTGCGGGGCGGGGCGGGGCGGGGCGGCCGCGTGTTTTCGATGCCGGGGAACAAAGACCGCGGGCGGAATCGGCTCCCGCGCCCGAGATGCATATTTCAGGAGAGAATTACTTTGCTGGGAAACAAAACAAGGCGGCGCGGCGCGCTCCAGGTTATTGAGCTTATTTCGGGCGCCGCCCGTACAGCGGTCCGCCATGTGTAAGAAAGCCCGCGCGGTCGAAACGCTGCTACTGTTAGTTTCATACCCTCTAAATAGACGTCTCAGATAAAATGTTACGGCCTTTTCGGAGACCTAGAACGGTTAAAAATTATCATTTTCCCCACTGAATGTAATATAGTAGTAATTTCAACGCAGTTACAAATGAGCCCTTGATAGCAAAAATGGTGTAAGTCAAATTTTGGAGGATTTGAGTTAGAAGCACTGCTAGGTGGTTTTTACTTTTTCCCCTCATGAGCTACAATGGTGTGAATCAAAGTTTAGTATTTCTTCGCTAGAGGCTAGCACAATGCAGAAGTAGCAACAAGATGCTCATATCGCTGCATGCAACACAGGTGGAACAAATAAGTGGCTCCCAAGAAATAGCTTCTTGTTTCAGAAGAACCGTCCCGGAAAAAAATATTTAATAACTTTTAGTGACCCTTCTAAAGGTCAAAATCACAACTTCAAAATATCTCGCCCATCGATGAAATTGGTGAGAGACAAAGCCAATATTTTAAACATTATTGAGCACAAGTTCCTTGTGCCAGGATGTCAGGACACTTACCGAAAAATGACACCGATTTTGTAAACATTGAGCAATTGACAAAAGCAAAATTCATTATGTTCCCTCTGACTGGTATAATACCATTCTTTCGAAAGAAGAACAACACGTAAAATGGCCCAAACAGATTTTAAGTATATTTGGAGCTTGAAAAAGCAATTGTGAGAAAGATTAATATTGCAGAAGTCAAAGTAAATTGGCTTAAAATACAGTGAATAAGGCTCCTTAGAGAAGAAATTACATTTCGAGCATTATGACACTCGTCATAGTAGAATATTTACCACTAAATACGTTTTTTTCGTTCTTCGAGCAGATACAGCCATGTTGCACGTGAGCATCCTTTAAGTAATAAAATTTACAATAAGGAGAAAACGAATGTTATTTTATTGTATTGAAATTCTATTTATGTGGGTAAAATGTGCTACTTGGCAGATCCCATAGGCGTAGTGTCACTCTTTCCAGAACATTCTAATGTGAGTTTCATCTCAGTCAAATATTAAAAATATTAGTGTTAATCGCTTTTTATTTATAATGACCTAAGGAACACAAAAATATTACGTTAGAGAGGCGATTAGTGATTAGGTGCAAATTGAGAATAAAGAGGAAAATTTAGTGACATTTTAAAACATCGCTCCTTTCTTGCTATTTGCTTGTTGCGAATCATTTGTAAAGCAAATTTGTAGATAATTTAGTGACCTGTAAAATTGTAGTACCGATTATGTTGAGAATCAGATTCTAGTGGCTGTCGAAATCGAGTTCATAAGTCGACTCTCCTTATCGGTGATTTCCTTGGTTCTCCAGGTCATGGCAACGCACATGCTAAAGTAGCACCCTTCCCGATTGGCGCGAACGGCGCGCGATCTTCCCTTCCCATGTATTTCCTACCCGCCGGCCCCTGCTTCCCCAATACCACCCCTCTGGATGAAGAGTTCGCGCGAGGAGTCTGTGCACTGAGCCGACGTCCAAGAGAGACACGGCTACACTGAATGCCGTCTCAAAAACATCTGCTTCATAGATTTTCGTCCGAGAGAGGTGGCACAGGGCATCAACTGATGTCACTATAGCGCCAGAAGGTCAAAGTTCTCCTGCCACCGACGAGTCCCGGCTGTGGCAGGAGTTTCGACACTAGCTAGAAAACTACGTCGAGTTCTGTCGCTGGCGGAGGAGAATTCTAGCGGCCGGCTGCTGTGATCGGCAGTCTTCCGTGGTTTCTCCGATCAACACCAGGGGAATGTCGGAGCAGTATTCTAACAAACGGACTACGGACCGTCTGCGACCTTTCCTTCCTATTCCTTGTCCTATTCTCAACCCCCACACACACTTACACTAACATGCACTACACTACCACATGCCGAGAGACCTGTCGGGAGCTTATAATTTTAGGCAGTGCCCTGCTGGTGGGAGATCCCTGGTTGCGGAAAACCCAGCCGACAAGTAGGTTGGCGCCGGGTCTCACCATCCAGCGGGGGGGGGGGGAGTATCCGCCACCTCTCGAAGAAAACACATGCACTACACTTAGAGAACTAATGACCTTAGCCGTGAACTCGCCCGGAATCAACAACTAATCAATATCTTAGCTTTTCGTCAAGCAGCCTCGGCACAAAAAAATGCATTTACATTTTGTTTCAGAAAGCACACAAGAAAAACAACACAACTAATTGCTGACGTGGCCAAAACAAATGTATGGACGATGACACTCCCTACTTGACATGTGTTTAACCGATGTTGTTTGAACGGCGATAGTATGCGCATAGATGGGTCTACTGCGCATGCGCAGTTTCTCCCTTCTCGTGCGTCGCTCTGCGCTGTGGAGAACACAGAGATGTCGAGCGAACTCTTCCATTTTTCACTGCCACTCTTGAATGTCTCAGGGAGTCGCCCCTCGCGAGGAGAGACTCGGAAAAATCCACACAGCTGAATGGTTCAGTTCAGGTCGTTGACATCACAGGGAAATAATGATATCGATCAGAAATTAGAATTATTTGTGTATTATGTAAAAATGCAAAAGAATTTAGAAAAAAATAATCGACGAAAACAAAAAGTTCGATGCTTAGGAGCTTCAAATTTTGAAGAGCAAGCAAATAGGTTCTACATTCTGGAAATCGATCAATTGTTCATATCATTAACAGTTGAAGGACACTCTACAGAGTCACAGAATTCACGAACAACAAACTGTTATGTATAGAAAGTTGAAATTATATTTTAAGAACAGTTTCCCACCGTTTACTCAAAACCGACAATATCTGACATCGAACATTTTTGTTATCACCGATTCATATTTATATTCCAGAAGATCCGATTCAATCTAGTTATCCAAGAAGAGAGAAATGCCTGGTGTCATCTCTTCGTCTCCAAAATCGTGTTTTTATCAAACGGAAAAAATGTTACTACAAAATTTAATATTGAAACTATTATAAAACATGAATGAGGACAAATTTTCTCTTTTACACCACTTTTTTCACTAACATCTGCCAGAACGTTGTGACTATTTCGGATTCTGAATCTACAACTTCCAATGTTTAGTTACGATATTTAAGAAATGAATATTTTTTTAATAAGTGGAATTCATTTGTAAATGTAAGAAAGTCGAACATTCATAAAAAGAGAATTTCTCATTATCAAGTAAGATAAAACACAATATTATAACTCTATGAATCATTAGCTGTCTCTTTAATAACAGGGATAATGAAGGAGATTGAAATAATAAGGAAGGAGAATGAAACAAGTGAAATGAAGTTCCTACAATGTGCTGCTGTGTTTACATTACTATACCAGGAAAAAACGAGGACATAAGTCAACAGGATATTTTTAATATCTTAGGAAAGATTAAAATATACCTGGTACTCCCATATTACCGGAATGGACAATGACAGGCTGCCCGAAGAATCTTTGGGTTTTATGTCTATCGACAGAAGAAATGTTAGAAGACCAAGAATAAGATGGCGCGATAACTTATATTAACCCGCCATTACTCGCGCATATTTTGTAACGCTTTTTGTTTTTACTATGAATCTGTTTTTATTAATAATCTGAGACATTTGTTATTGAGTTTTACAATTTGTGTAGATATAATAATGAAAAAAATTGACATGCATTTCATTATGTTTGTTTATAGTAAACACTCGAATCAATATCACAGTCATGAGGTGAAGTATTCTATAAAGCAATTTATTTAAGAAAGGCGAATCATAGAATATAATTAATGTAATAAACAAATAACTTCACCACACTGAAACATGTTTTGACATTTATGAACTAAAATGAGCTTCATTCATTGCAAACAAAAAGTATTTCTTGTGTGTTCTTTTCAGAGGAATTTGGATCAAATATAACAATGCTGCGTGAACCTGGTTAGCCTCTTCGGACAAAAAGCGCTTTTTGTTTTCTCTTGGTTGTATCCCGACATAACTTTTTATTCGAAAAAGAAAACAAAACAGTAGCATAAATTACAGAGAAGGGATGGTTGACGCTATTCTTGCTCAATCTACGAAACGTACCTTTCATTTAAGGTTTACAAACTACGATCAAGAAGAAACACTAAACTTTTCTGATCTTCACGCAAGTATTGAAGACATAAAAGAGAGTGATTAACTGTCAGAAGAGTGGGTGTGACAATCGAATTGTAATATATAGCGGTAGCTTGCTCGTGAGAAAAAATCTAACAGACGCTCCGTATTAATCGCATATTGTTTCCCTTCGCAGAACTGTTAAGAACAATGAATGGATGCAGAGTTGAATTGTGCCGGAAGGCATTGCTGGAGCATTATCGCCGTATGTTGAGAGTTGTCAAAGATATTAAAATAAAAAGGACGAAAGAAGCCCCCAGCCGTGCGCCTAGAAGTGGAAGAAGAGGGACTACATACGGGGGTTGTGGCCCACTGTGGAACGCCGCGCTTCATTCCCACTTGCCTTGTTCGTCGAGCCGTCCGTCTCCCAGCCCTTTCGGAAGCACTTCGGGCTCTTCTTTTTTCTGTACAGCAGAAATTACACGCCCTCGATTAGCATAAAATCGATTCGGCGAATCCTCGTTCGCCCGACCGCCCCTTTCGTCTGGAGCAGATGCCCTTTCCGCCTCTTGCGTGTGGCCCGTCTTCCCGCGCGCCTTCGCCCTCGTCTGCCAGCGCCCGCACCAGCCGGCCCCTTGCGCCCCGGACGTCTTCTAGCGTCGGCTTCGTCTCGCCCCTTTCGTTGATCTTCGCGTTTACTTATTTTATTGCTTTTCGTGGTTGGTACGTAGATTAGTTATTAAACAGCTTTACATATGTATTGATTCCTTATTAACTAACATTCCTAAAAGGATTTCTTAAAAGTTCACGTTTCATGTATTTCTAACCACCGTGTATGAAACCCGTTACCCAAACGCTCTAATCACCTTACTGAAACTAGACCCTCAATTCATGTAAACTTGTCAGTTTTGGAAAACGTGAATATCGCCCGCAGTTCGCGTTCTTGAAGCTACCGCTTCCCGCGCTGCCGATCCGCCCTTTTCTTGCTTCGCCGCGCGACGACAAAAATTCTTCAACGACTATCACTGTAATTAAATGTAATGTGACCGCAGAGGAGCTGAAGGCGGCTTTGGAAATTTGCATAAATTCTTCGTCAAACATTAAAACTTGGGCTCGGGCGGAAATTAGGTATTAAAGGGCCCCTATATTCCGGGAATTCGCTGCAATGATTTCACGAGCGCCATCCGTGATGTAGCTACTGTTGTCTTATGAGAGCAACTTTTCGTGCACTTTGGACCATTAGGTGACTTGCGGAAGCTTTGAAAGTTCTGAAATGTGCAGCAAGTTTTGATTTCTACGTGGGATTAGGTTTCGTGTCGGAAGATATAAGAAACCCTACCGTTTCATAATACTGAAAAAAAACTTTAGACCTTCCTAATATTCAGAATTTTGCATTAGGCAGATTTTATCTTTCTTTATAGAAAAATAATGTTCATTAATGTGACGTATATTAAATGACTGGAAAATAATATAATTACTCCTTGTTCCAGTCAGCCTGAAGCATTTTTTTGCGAAAATTCACATTTTTTAAAAAAAATTGCTGTCTTATAGTGTTAGTTAAATATTATTGCGGTATTTTAGTGTTAAATTTTAAATCTCGTCCCCAACAGGATATATTACAGTCGAAAATTTATGAAAAATTAAAAATTTTAATTTTTAGGAGAGTGAATTTTTAAGTAGTACGCTACTTATCCTTATTATTTTATTTAAAGTGGCAATACCATCATGTATAAAAATACAGAAAAATTAAGACTCTATCTATATTCCTCCTTTGAAACATTATTATAAAACATCGAAGTATATTCATTCACATTGTTTCCGTTGCAAATATTACCTAAATAAAATATATTAAATAGATAAATATAACTTTTATTTGTATGCCAGAGTTTACTAAACGAAATGCATTTGAGTTTGAAAAGCTACAATAACCTTGCACTGAGAAATTTACAAAATTGTAAACAGCTACAAACTAAAAAGGACATCCAGTTTATGACCAAATTGACTGCCATTTGTGAAGCACATACAATTTTTTAAAACTGTTTTTGACAATTAATACATAAGGGAATTTATACACAAAGTATGCTTTTTCTGAGATGATGAGGTAACCAATTTATTTCATTCTGAATTACTTAAAATGGAATAATGGGATAATACTTGTTCTTCAAAGGGCGCCCCAGAATGCGTTAGACAAGATAATACTGTATTAAGTCTCAAATTATTTGAGACAATATTTCATTTAACCTTCGTGGTGAAAATTTCAAACTATGGACAGACTGCCAATGTGTTCAGGCGTAATGGCAAAAATGTGAGATTGTGTCTGGGTACACCAGAGATAGTTTTGGAAGGTCTTGTATAAAGATCAGACTGATAGCTTCACACAACTAACTTCCAAATTCGATGCGGAGAATGATAAATAGAAGTGAAAAGTTTTTACTGTCAAAATACTGCACGCCCCTCCAGCTTGTGGTGAATGTGTTGCCTCTGGCAGATACGCCCACGTATGGTCTCGCTCACATCTCAAACCAACCCCTAGAGGCGTGTTTCTCGTTATTCTGAATGAGCCAGCCTCCAGCAATCCTCGAAGCATCTCTTTGTGCATGCGTTGAGCAGCCCGTGCATGTGCACCGACTCCCGCCGGCAGTGGCTTCCCTCACGCGGTGCAGCACGTGAGCGCCGCCCCCCCCCCCCCCCCCCGCGCCCGGACGGCCACGTGGCGGGCGCGCGCCGCTGTGTCTCGTCCTGGCATCGATCCGCGCTCTACCCAGCCCGCCCCCGCCTCCCTGTATCGCTCGCCCGCCCGTCACACTCTGCCCGCCTGGCACACCGACCCACAAGCCCATGCAGTCCCGTCGCGCCTGCCGCCCTCCCCGGCTGGCCCCTCCCCCTTCGCGTCCCAACACGCCCGCCCGCTGTCCAGCACTGCCTCGCCTGCAGTCCTCACGCCGCCATACCCGTCCTGCCCCTCACAGCCCTTCCCCGCCCCGCCCACGCCTGCCAAACGACCCGCGTCCGCCCGCCCGCCCGTCTGCCAAAAGACACTTCACATCACCAACGGTTCACCCTGGTATCGGGACATCATGTCGCAATTACCAGCTCCAGCTGCCACTGAAGGAGCGATATTCAAACTTGTTTTATTTTTTATTTATTTAACGCTGAAAATGTTAAAAGCCCCTCACGTACTATGGAGAGAAGTTTTCTGTGCACTTTTTCTTAAATTCTGTGACCTCTTCGGAGCGGCAATGACACACCAAACCATACAGCACGGGAGCTAGCATCCTGCCCACGAGCCACTCTATAGGCCAAATAACGTAATATAATTGATACTTGCACAATAACATTTGTGCTACATTCTAACATCATATACAGCTTAACAGTTAGAGTGCAAGCGTAAAGCGAACGCGCAAACAAAAATTGTTGTATTTTCAAAATTCATTCTTTCAGCCAGTTTACCACCGAGCGAGAATAGTAGAATAGCTACGACATTATTTTACTCGTACCTTGTCGTTTCTCTTCCAAAGCACGTAGATCAAATTATTCGTTTCGTTTACATCCTCCGGGTTTTCCCTTTCCTCTCACGGTGAAATACGAAAAATATAAAATATGCTTACCAATTCTGTATCAATTAAAAATATTACGTAAAAGATAATAAACATTCATGACCCGCTCTGGTAATTCACGTATTATGACCCGCTATGGGCTATAAACGAGTAATTCGAGGCGTATCAAAAGACAATAATAGAAATAATTATTTCAGTATGCATAAAATATACACATCCAGGAAACTTCTCAGAAAATTATTCGTAAAATATTTTCCAAACAATTGCCATTGATGGCAGGTCATACTTTACTAATATGTGTTTTGTAAGTATACATCTGTATCCATCCAGCCATCAATATATCGATCACAATCGTTTTAAAAACGCATCGTCTTTTTTTTCTATTTCAGTCTTGCCGATTAAAGTATGTCGAGTAGAAAGGATGTTCCAAGATGTGCAACATTTAATTCATTCATCTTTAATCAATGTCGCTTCACTTTTTCTGGTATTCTCTTAACAAGTTCTCTAATACTCCCAACTACTGTTTATGTCATTCTCCAATTCGACGCAGTATTCTAAATGTACGAATTGACCTATCATCGTATATACTGGAACTACCATCGATCTCTACCTCCCTGCTACAGGATTAGACGATACAATACGGGTATAAAGACGTTTTATGTCTTTTTGACGCTTTCCGCACTGAGCCCGTTTGCAAAACGTTCTCACAAATACGGTCCCTATGACGGTCCCTTTGACGGAATTCGTTGATCGTACGTTTCATCGTTTCCCGTGATTTTTAATTTCATTTTTGCGTAGAGAAGTCCGCCATTTTATGTCCAGTTTCATGGAAGTTTGAAACCCACGTCTGCGTGCTGAAAACTATCACCTAACCCAACAACTTTAACTAGTGGCCTCCTGCTGCAATAGTGCTTCTGAACAACACAAAATGGTGTTCCAAAAAGTAGCCAGCACAAACGCAGCTTGCAGTGACAGCTGACAGCTTCAGCATGGCGTTCTAATTGCATTGTTTTTGCAAATAATACTTTTTCGAATATTAACAATATACTTATATCATTGCATTTCATTTTTAAAGAAATTTAGAATGATGTAGACAAAAATATACGTCCATTTAAAAAACCAAAGTTGTGTTAATATCTCCAAAATTACATACGGTACTAACAAGAAAAAAATGTTTTCCCATAATTTTCAACAACATTGTGCAAATAGTATCTTGATACCTCAAACCGTTTTCAATATATTTGGATACTTGCTGTGGCCAACTTAGGTGGTATATATAATATAATGTAAATGTGTTATGAGTAGTTTGAATGCAAAATCTACTTCAGGTTGCCACCAGCTTCCAAAGGAGCAGATCTAGGAACTGTCGGTGCCTCTACAATACTTCGCGAAAATGTGGGCTGTTTCAAATAAAGCAATATTATTCCAGGTTTCTGAATGACCGGGGAGTTTAACTAAGTTCTTACATAAATTTTGCGAAACAAATCCCAGAGCTCCGATGACTGTCGGTACGACCTATGCTTTTACGCCCCGTATTCGGCTGATCTCGAGTTCCAAGCCCGTTTTCTATTTCTTTTTCCGTTTCTCTGCCTCCTTGGTTACCACGTTTTGATCGCACGACACAGCGATACCTGCAAGAAGACAGTTTTTTATTTCAAATCGCGGATAGCAATAACTTTTTTTTATTTTTTCACCAGTTTTGGTGAGTGTTCGTATCTCTTGGAGCATGTGTTTGGAACTTCAGAGGCCTTACAGATCTGCCGGTGGAGGTAACTATGTGTCCTTTCAAGTGTTCGGCCTTTGCTAGAATTGGCAAGCTGAGTCAACATGATCAATGGTTTCTACTTTTTTGTGACACATGCAACATTTATCTTCTTGGGAAATTTTGAGAATCGCTTTATCATAATGCCGTGTTCACAATGCCTGATCTTGGGCAGCTATTACAACTGCTTCCGATTTTGGCTTCTTTCTTCCCCTTTTATTCTACATAAATGATTGATCTCTATTAATCTACACCTTGTACATTCTTTTTAGATATTTTTCATGGAGCGGTTTGTCTCTTCACGATTTTTTAGCATATTTTATGACTCACATTTCATGTTAAGAAGTATCAGAAGTGCAGTCTGGGTCATTCTCCATGTCTGGCATAATTTTCTTTGCAATGCTTCTTGCTGCACTAACAATGTCTCTGTTTCCCATTCTTCGGTCAGATATAATGACCAACCTCATGAGTGAGTCGTCTTGATGACTGACTTCATGCTTTCCTACCCGACTAATACATTGCGCCAGGAGGCTTCACACTGACTGAGGCCTCTTCCTCCTTCCTTACGTGACACGACGTAAGTCTCAGCACCGTGATGACATGATGCACTGTAAGCAGGTTTCTGTTTCTTCCAGTTTTCTTCATCTTCTTCTTCTTATTATTATTATTAATTTATAAATGCTTTGAAATATTGTTTTATATTGAAAATGTTTTAGCTCACTAATCTTTTTATGTTTGAATTATAAATGTTTTTATTTACATCTTATTATATCATATCTTCAAAACTTATATCCTGAGAACATATCGTATATTCTTGTATCTTTATTCTATCTTTGAATCGTATATTTACGTATCTTAAGTATCAAATTTTAAAAAGTTCAGTAGCTGGTGTTGGAGAATCGTGGGCCCCTTATTTGTATTTGGAAGGAGATCAATGTAAAGATACTCGTATTTCGTGCTGTATCTTTCAAAGCGTTGACCGTCTATGTATTAAATTTTTGGCATATTTGCAAAATATGAGTGAGCTAGAGTAATTTGAGTTTTGTATTTCTATTTTCGTTTCTCTGCCCCCTTGGTTACCACGTTTTGATGGCACGACCCAGCGACACTCCGTTTAGGCTGCTGAGCGTCTCTGGGTGCATCAGTCTAAAAGTGTTTCCGGCGCTCGCCCCGTCGTGCGATGTTGCGCCTTCACTCCTCTTTGTCCGCTTGAGGAAGATATGAACTGCATGTGCCGTTATGTGTCAGCAATAAACAGGAATTTATGGCGAAATTGTGCGGCTTATGGGTTCTTTATTCTCTAGTCACTGCAAGTAGCTCTTTCAGTAATAAGGACATGTGGTGCAATTCGAAACAGACAATAAAGAGTCGTACACATAAAAGAATATAGCGTCGCCTTTATTCCTATGTGGAAGGTCGATCAATACCGTGGATAAAAATGCGATAAAATATCTTCTCAAAGTCTATAAATAATGTACAATAGCAGTGTTTTGTAAGATTATTCTAGCTTCCAAGAAATACCACTGTATCATTATCAGAGGCATACACAGAACACGTAGAAAAGCTCGTAGTGGTAATAGTGAAAAATCCTTTAGCTGTTTTTTATGAATTCCTAATGCATTATTAAAAAAACAAAACGCATTTCAATTGTAAATGTAAGTCTTCAATGATTCTTTGTTCGTAGTATGTCAATGAGAAATACTGAAAAGATATTTCCATGAGATCAGTGATGGTAAAAACGAACTCGTACCTGTGGTATTTGCAGTAATGCAGAACGTAACGCATGAAGGGCGTTAAAAGGGTTCTATTATTGGAGCTGCGAGGAACAGCCTGAGGACCGCGCATAGTTTCTCGCATAATTTGTAACTACAATTTTCAAAGATTTCGAGAAGTCAATGCAAATCGGACTTGCATCATTTTTTAAGCACACTTCCATTTTTTCAATAAAAAAACATTAAAGAAATAGTACCATCTTATGAGCAAGATAGGAAAAATTCAAGCCGTTTTCGAGAAAATTGTGTTTTGAAATTGCATTTGTCTCACGCAAACCATACTGGAAAACTACTCGTATTTTGAAAAAAAAATTGTAAAATATCTCATTTAAAAATCTAATTTTCAAGAACAGGTTTTATTCGTAAGCAGAAATATCTGTCTTCCAAATAATTGATTTTGTTATATAAGATCCCATCAACTTCTAGGTCATTAGAGACCACTATTGCTTGCAACGGTATGGTAACTGTGGGGAAGACACAATATGATGATGATGATGATGATGATGACAGGATGTGAAAGGACGAACTCAATATAACCATGCCTTAGGAGGGACTAGAACCAGCGATCCTTCGGTTCTAGATCGCTATGGCACTACTGCCGTAGCGACGGCTTCCATATTATTATTATAGGAAGACGAAAAATTTTCAACGTTAGAAATCATTGACAATTCAGAGAACTCAACCAAAATGAGACATGCTTTACCTCTTTGTAGGTCCAAATTTAATCTCGAATGAGAAGGTAAAAAGTTTCCTTTGTCAACTGACTTATTAGTACTTAAACTGTGTATCTATATAAAAGTAAAGTTTTTGAAATGTTTCGTAACTCCAACCCACCACTGCACCCCTCTACAGTAAAAAAGGTGTTATTTTAATTCTTTTTTTTCTTCAAATTAACATTATTTTTTCTAATTGAAAAGAATATTAACCATAAGAAAATATTTTATTCTATCAAAAACACTTTTCATATTTCTCGGCTATAAATTCAAGCAAATAATATTTTTGAAAGTATTATAAAATAAAGTAAAAAATATTGTACTATGTCTTAGAACAAAGGTATGGGTACGAAAAAATCTCAACACTTCCTCTCAAAACAACTGTTGTTGTGCAATTTAATTTTTTTTATTGCTGGACTGTAATTAAAAAATTTAAAAAATATATTTTTACCCTTTTCCGCCTTAAAAACCACTTATGACTTTAAATATTCTTTGAAAATGACTGAAAGAACTCTGTAAATTTAATGTTTATTAAACATTTTTAAATTCATCTATTGAATTAATGTTTTGACCTTAGAATTTATTATGAAAAAACTAATTGAAAGATTTAAATATGTGAAATTTTAGTACAAATATAAAACGAATAATTGATTAAACCTCGTGCTCTACGTCCAAGGAAACGTTTTCATTTCTATCACCTTTTAATTGAAATTCAAAACCAGGAATAAAAGATTCATTCAAAACGAAATCCGTATTCAATTCGAAAATTTCACTCATTTAAAGATTTTTTCAAGCACAGAATAGAAAAAAATTCTTCTTCGATAAGTCATTATGAAAAAAATGCCAAAATAGAATGATAAATTTTATAGAGTTAGATTCTCAAATGATACAATAATTTATCAAACCTGGAGCTATGCTTCTAACAAAGTTTTAGCATTTCCATTACTTAGTGATTTGAAATTCTGTAAAATCTTGTCAAGAGTTAGCTTCTATAAATTACTGTTTTATTAATTTCATTAATAGCATTTCTAGCCACAAACTTTTTAGCTCGACTTAACTTTTACCAATTTCGTTCTTTTCTCGATGAGTCATTTACCTAAAATCGAGTCCTAGTTCTTCGCCGGCGGCCACCTTTCAGAGATCACTCCAACATAATTAATTACATTCACTAAAATCGGCGCAATACAGCGTTTATATTCAATTACACTTTCATATACTATGTGATCAAAAGTATCCCGACACGTGGCAGTAAACGACATACCAGTTCGTGGCTGCCTCCATTGGTGTTGCTGGAATTCAATAGGGTGTTTGCCCACCTTTTGCCAGCTTCCAGTCTCGTAGGCATTCTTTCAATCAGGTGCAGGAAGGTTTCTTAGGCAATGGCTGCCCATTGTTCACGGAGTACTGCACTGAGGAGAGGTATCGATGTAGGTCGGTGAGGCCTGACACGAAGTTGGCGTTCCAAAACATCCCAAATGTGTTCCATATGATTCACGTAAGAACTCTGTGCAGGCCAGTCTATTAAAGTGATGGTATTGTCGTGTAACCACTCCGCCACAGGCCGTGCAATATGAATAGGCGCTCGATGTTCAAAGATGCAATCACCATCCCCGAATTGCTCTTGAACGATAAGAAGCAAGAAGGTGTTTAAAACATTAACGTGTGACTCCAACGAAACCCACGTAGTTTAGAGAGAGACAGAGAGAGAGAGAGAGAGTCAAATTGTCAACTTTTTGTTTTTTGTTTTTGAAGGTCGCAATCAAGTCATTCGCGACCACTATTCAGTGCAACGGTATGATAACTTTTAAGATGACACGATAGGGTGACGATGGGTCGGGGGTGGGTGAAAGAAGGATGAACACAATGACAACCATGCCTGAGAGGGGACCCGAACGGCGATCCTTGGGTACGAGATCGCTACGGCACTACAGCCTTAACGATCTGAGCCACCCGCATCGGCTGGTTGACTCATATTCGTTTCGTTCATTTGTTGTAGACGTTACCGCGACCCGCGCCCAGCGCTTCTCGCCGCCCCTCAACCGTCGCCCCAGCAGGAGGAGGTGCCGGCGCTGCCCCGCTCCTTCCGCAGCCGCAGTCAGCGGCCGGGCGCTGGCGGCGCGCCAGGGGGAAGTGACGAGCGATTTCCCGCAACCTTTTTACGAGGCGGTCCAGTCGCGTCGGAACTGGCCGCCTCGCTGACGGCGCGAGACAATTGCGTGTGTTTATGACGACCGCAATTGCAGACAACATTAACCGCTCTTGTTTCGCTTCCAAGAGCATTTTGGGAGGGTGTTATTTACGTATCGCGGTCATCATATCTGCCGGACGTTTTCGTAAGATACGGGTAAGTCTTTTTTCTTCTTATTTTTTTTGACGTGTCTGAACTAAGAGTGCTCTTCACTCACGACTTTCCAAATGGGATCCACGCGGAGAGAAATAGCAGAGCGGCAGAACTTGGTGTAATATGATTTCTCTAGTTCCATTCGAATAGTACGCAACTGCTTCTAAAGATTTCCTTTGCAGTAAGAGGGAATCACATGCTTAATGCACGTTGTTACTTTCTCAGCTTATTACGTTCTTACGTAATAAAGCGAAAGTATTGTAATACAGCAAAGGAAATCTGCAATTTTTCGACAGAAAAGTTCGTATTTTCGGGCCCTGGAAACAAAAGAAAGAATAAAAGTTATTCCTATATTCCAATTCCACTAAGGAACATGACTGTACTTCCAGGAAGGTAGAGGGCGGAACTTATTCAATTTTATGCGAATATTACGGATATCACAATAAAACGTCATATCACCTCACAGTTTTTAAATGTACGATATCTTTATACGTAGCCTATGTATTTAGTACGTATTTTGTTATTAATGCAAATACATTTAAATATATTGTGACGTACCTGGGAAGCGGTACTCTCACGACAAAATAAATTATACAAAAGGACAGTACATTTTCGTTGAATGGGCTTCCAGGGGTTGGCGCTAGCATTGGAAGATGATCCATAAGAAAGTTCTTTTGTGCAATTTCAAATTTTTTTAACTAATAGAAACACTCTATTTACCAAGATATTTACAAAAAGCAAATGGCGACACGGCCATTGGTAATAAGTGCACAATATCGCTTACCTTGATAGCTTTTTACGAAACCACCTGCTGGTTGGAAGACGCGCGGGCAGGGATTGGTCCGATGCAACGGTCGGCGGCGTCTTCCGGCAATTTCGAGATCCGCAACCCGAGTCCGTCGGGAATCGTCTCCTCGGCGACTTGCAACTCCGTCTGGCCCCAACGCAACGGCCGATGGATTCGCCGGAGTCCCACCCCCCAGCGGTTTCAAACAATGTTCACGGCACCAACACGAAGACCGCCGCGATTGACGCCGTGGCAGTTCCAGTCTCAGCAATCCCTCTCAATCTGCGGAATGTCTGCACAGTTAGCCCGCTGCTGCCTTACACCCGGGCAGAATATAACACGTCCTGTCGGCACAACGAATTCCTGTATTAATGTTTGGATTTCGGTTCTGGGCGCCCTTCCACTTTTCACACTAATCATCTGATTAACTTTTCAAATCATCTAGTCTTTCATTAACATCCACATTCATTTCCAAACTGTTTTAAACACCACATCAATTTGTTTTGATTGAGCAACTGCCGTCCGTGTTCCCTACGGCTCTCTGCGCACACTGTCCCCAGACCGTCGCTCGTCGCCGGTCTACCCCCCGATTTTGACGTTGTGAACAGCGGCGGGGCGGCGGCGGCAGCGTTACTGCTTTGATCAATCAGTACTTATTTTAATTATAATTATTGATCAACTTTGATTATTACAATACAGAAACGTTCTTCGTTTCAATATGTAGAATCAATACGCCTAAAATATATTTATAAATAAAATATTTGTTCAGTTCATCAAGCCACTTTCATGAGATATTAACAAAATTTCGCTTCCGTGTTTTTTTATTTATTTATTGATTGATTGATTTATGTATTTACCTTCGAATATTGTCGTCTTTATTCTTTCATCTGGTAGTCGCGCTCATTTACGAGTGCTAGTCGTAATTGGTCTGCTTTCGGGCGACTGGAACCGAAAAATGTAAACGGAACAGTTTCTCGACCGACAGCCGATGTTTTCGGACGCCGTCGGAAGAGGTCGTTCGGGTGCACTGCGACCCTTTCCGCTCACTAGCACTTGGTCGAATGAATCGGGCATGTCGGACGAAAACGCCCGGCGTCGGACGACCGAAATTTCGGCCAAAATCGGCTGCACTGCGATCGCCGCCTTAGTGGATGTTTTGAAAACAAGTCACGTGCTCCCTCATAGTTCCTGCTGCACATCAATAGCCGAAAAAAAAATTAAGCTCCTTACCTTATCGCAAGTATACAAGTATCCAACTGTTGTGATGCAGATTCTGAGTCAGTCGGTGTCATGTGGAACTGAATCCGCAATGCGTGTGAAGTTCGTGTCTGGTTTGCATGTGTCTCAAATACATTAATACATTAGGTACATTTCTATGAGTATTTTAAGGCAAAATTTGCCACATGATCTATTGAATCGGTTCGATAAAATGTAAATTATCATTTCATATCAAACGATAATTTCTGTTACGTTTGTGGTAGATTTATACTAACCTTTAAAGGAAAAATATATGGCTGTCTTGCGTGTTATCAGGACAAACCAAGGGATACTCACCAGTATTGTCACCTGTACAACGAAGCTTAGATTGTGTTAGTATGAAAAACTGAAATCATTGACATGCGCTGTGCCAATGTTGTGGAGAATACCAACAAACCATTTTAATGACTGCTATTTCATAATAAAGATATCTGACCCATCCAGATCAAATATCCATAAAGTTCTTCTTCCGTGCGACCTATGTCACACAATGATGAATTACCAGTGCCTGTACCCCCGGAAACATGGTCAATAAATCACGAAGAAAACTGTGATGAAACTAAAGCAGTGTTTCCTCCAAAAACAGTAGCATTCAAATATCCAGACTACTTATCAGAAAAGTTTGACACTGGCATGCACTTACGAGAGCGTGAAGACCTAAATTATTTGACACGGGCCTAAATTTGACAAAAAATATCCTGAACTGTTAGGCTTCAGATTGCAGTAAGGGAACAACTTGCTGCCGGGACAAAAAAATTCAGAGTTTACAAACAGACATAAGTCCTTTGCGAGACGAGATATTCTGCTTTTGAAAGTACTTTTTGTTTTTTGCAGACATTAGAGAGTTAATGAGTGAATTGTAGGTTCTCTATATTTCAGTGAAATGACAATTGTTTATAGATACTTCAATATATAGTTCCGAAGTAGTGAGTGATTTTTTGCCTAAATGTTTTCTCCGCATATAGAGAAGGACGCTAAAAGTGACGCAGGTCACATTTTCGGCGAACTCTACAATAAAATTTCGAAAATTGCAAAAAATTAACATTACTAAAGTATTATCTGTTTTAAGGATTTTTAAAAATAATATGATTTTAAAAATTAGGCCGTTAAAAAAGCTCATGTTTATTTTTAATAGTATATTTAGCGGAATGTATACTTGAAGAAAATGTAATTTATTTTTAAATTTCAAAAACTGTGTCAAGAGGTTAATTTTAATACAAGGATAGAGCCAAGAACACAAACCATAGCCGTCTAATATTTATTGAACTCTCTAAATTTTCGAAAATTGTCAAAGTTAGAAATAATGCGAGAACATATGTGCTCATGACGTTATAATTTTGTGAAGTTCATTGAAGCATTAAATAAGAATATAAATCTTTGCAAACACAACGTTATTCAAATTGCATTCCAACATGAAAAAACTTCCTTTAATTAAGTTAGATTGTTACTACTTTCTACTAAGATGACAAGAAATTAATTACTCGTAAAAATTCGACTCTAGAAAATCAAAATAAGTGTTTAGAATTATTAGTCACATTAGCACATTCTGACACTTATTGACGCTACTTTCAAAGTTTAGAATGCATGAAAAAACTTCATGAAAAAATCGTGCTGATACCAAAAGTTATAAAAATCCCTGCTTAGGAAGCAGTTTTCATTATTAGCAATAATTCTTCCACCGAGCTAAATCCAGTCCATCCATGAACCAACTCCCTCTAAATAAATATTCAGATTAACTCACGAAAATTAATAAATTGCAGCTTTAAAAACGTTATGGTTTCGAAAACAAGCCGTAAATTAACTATTTAAAAGTTTGCGATTTTATGAGGCCGCAGCTTCAGCGACTGTTTCCGCCAAGTTAAGGGCACCCTAAAACAAGGCTGCAGTAAAGTTGAGGCTACATTATCCTCCGAATCCAAGATTTCAAAATGCGAGTGCGTGGGACTTAGCAGCATTAACGCTGGTTTACTTCCGTGGATTTCTTCCAGTGCTTATTAAATAAATCTTCTTGTTTTTGAGAAGTTAATGAACTTCAAAGCGTATTACATAACATTTAGGCATCTACATTTTTAAGATTCAAAAGTTCGTAGCAGAAAATTAGAATGTTTATATAATTTGCTGTCCTCATGTTGTATACAATTGCACTGAATTAAACTCTTAATAAACATAAATGTTTGAAAATGAATCAGATACTAATCATTAATGAAATATAATTAACTAGAAATCTGGAGAGTAACTACTCTATCGTGATCATAAAGATAAATAAATTTATTGAAAACCATCTGGCATGTTCTTAATCTATTTAGTTCAAAATAAAATACAATCATTGCATCGGAACAAAGCTGTCCCGTTCTGTTCTTGGCTCGACAGCCCGATACGGGCCATGGCCGACAAGCGGGGGCCCTCTCTCTCGGCCATGGAATAATGGGTTCGTGTGGTTAGCACGAATACATCCTTCCATCGTACATTCGGGTCTTTTAACCCTTAGGGTGGGGTTGGTCATCGTCACGCAGAAATAGATACTCGAACATTTGCAAGTAAAGCGCACAGTTATTCCCCGGCCGGGAACCGAACCCAGGGTTGCGCTGTAGGAAGCAAGCACGCAAACAACGACCCACCGACGGCGGGAATAAAACTATAGATTTCGATAAAATAAACAAGCATTCTTCATACTATAAACAACTATCTAACAAATAGTCAAAACCTCACGCTCTTCCCTGCTGCTATCTATTCGCGCCTGAAAAACCTACCAGGTCCTCTCGCGATAAATATCGCTCCTCTTCGGACAAACCCAAGGAAGAGCACCATCGTGCAACGCGGCATTGCTTAGGCTATGTCAGCCATGTTCCTTTCCCTTCTTCCCCTCGGAAGCCATGAGCCCACCTCGGTGGTTGTTCCGCCTGTCTTGACTGTTTACTGGATGATTCAACCAATTACTCACACATATGCTGTCAATGCCTAAGCGATTATGGAAGAATTTGAGTATTGATGCGATTCACGACGGACGCGGATCGCGAATCACGAACACAACTTGAACATTCATGCCTTTACATGCGAGTCACCTGCTCGATGCTCTTGACTCGAGAGGTGAATTAATTGCAGATGGACGGATGATAATAAACGATGGACAAACGCAAGTCCCCCCTTAAAAATTGTGAATTGCTGGTTGAAAAAGTTCACTGAAATATTGTGATATGATACAAACGTATTACTTTTAAAATTGCAGGTGAAAGCCTGATAAGTGTCCTACGTGGCATTCTGCGCCTGCCAGCCTCACATAAATTCTATTGTAAATAATTGCTTTGACAAGAATCCATTTTACCTCGAGAGTCGATGTGCATACTTGCTGTTACAAATGTTTTCTTAACGCATCGGACTCATTGTAGGATGTAGTAGGAATAGTTTAAAATAATGAAAGGTGAAAAGCAACAAAATTGTTATTTATAAAAGTGAATTTTTATCTGGGAATATCACGCAATTCAAAACGTGCCTCGTACTAGTTCTGTTTCTCACCACACTACACTGAGAAAATATCTCAATTGTCCATCAAATTTACCGTATCATAGATGTGTGATGGAAATAATCAAACCATACGTCTAAAATACGAATTACCAGAAGATCTCGGCTGAAACCACTAACATGACTTTAGCATTTTTGGAATGAACCTTATTAATGAAATCTTTGAAATTCTACTAGATTGAACTTCCACAGTGCTACAGCAAAATGAATTCCATTTTGATCTGTTTTTCCACAATGCCTGTATCTAGCATACAGGAACTTATTGCTTGCACACGGGTTGTCGCGGGTTCCCCGTATCAAGAACGCCCAATAATACATATCGACATGCAGCGAAGAGGCGGATCAAAAAAAGTGTAAAAAATGATGATAAGAATTCATAGATTTAAAAGCTTTTTGTAAACATAAAATACGTTCATTTTTAGTACATTAGAAAATGTCATAAAAAAGCTGGAGTAACAAATACAAATGTAAGACGATCTAGGTGTGCACGTAGGAGCGTAGCTCATGGACTTGCAAGTACCTCGTGACAGCCACAAAGTAGCAATGTAATCTAATCGTAAAAAATAAAAAAATAACCTCCTTGACATTCCCCATCCCAGAGAACATCCCGGCTATCGTCGGATGTCATCGCTTGCGCTCCGCTCTGTTGACTCCAATCGCTACGCAGCTGTTCCCCCTCCCGTCGTCAAAGCAGCGACCACACCGTCATTTGCCGTCTCTCATGTCTTTGTTGCTGAGTACTGAACTTGTGACCACGCTCCTCTACCAAACAACGCATTAATCTATTTACGGCGACGCAAACATCGCAGGAGATATTCTACAAATCATCCATCACCTACTCCTCTCATTTCTCCTCATTTACTTCACTGACTGCCTCTTTACTCTTCCTCGCCATGTCAACCACCACAGTTCGGCCCCTGTCACCATCTGTTATCTCTTCGTTTGTGGCGAGAACCACACATCATCGCTGCATGACTTCAACTCTCACAGTTTCCATTACAGCAGGACTTGCATTATTCACCCGTCTGCCCTGATATTACGAGTACTCGGTGAGATTTGAAGATCCATTCCCGCAATCCACAACCGTTTATCCGTCTCGCTCTGCCTCGTTTTCTTGAACGCTGACCCATCGGCAGTCGCCAAGGGAGCTTCTCCAGTCTTGCCTCATCCTCCGCCTCCGTCTGCCCGCCGTTCCTCATTCCGACCACGAGGCCGCCGCTAATTCCAGCAGCTGGCGCGCGCATCGCCAATGCATTTAAATGCTTCCATTCCGATTGCGCGCGCACGCCGCTATCTTATACAAGAGCGGCCCCCTCGTCTCCTGGCCCCCGCTGCCCCCCGCAAGCTGTCGCCCCCCACTGATTGTCGCTCTGGTGCCCCTCCAGCCCCTGACTCTGGCGCTCTTTCCGGTGTCTCCGCTGCCCCTCTGCGCTTTCCACTGCCCTGCTTCTCGAACACCGCGATTCCTCGTCCATCTGCTTTGGACTGACCCCTCTTCATCATGGCCTCCCTTTCTTTCCCCCCTCTTGCCTTATCACACACTTCTTAATCGCCATTCTTCCCCTTTCAACTCGTTTCCCCATCATCCTACTTCCCCCGTCCCTCCATTTCTGCACCTTTCCTCTTCATCACTCGCTTTCCCCATCATTTCACTTCCTCATCCCCCTACTATCCCATCACGTTACTTTCTCCGTCAACCTACTTCTCCATCATCCTATTCCCCCATTATTTATTTTTTTCATCTCTCCACTTCTTCGCCCCACTTTTTTATCACCCTGCTTTTCCCCTCATTTCACATCCTCGCTATTCCACCTCCCCATCACCCCAGCACTCATCACTACCGCATCACTTCTTTTCCTCAATTAACCCGTTTCCCCGACATCACGAAATGAAATGGGGAAATTAAAATAAGAATACAAACTCAAATGTGAATATGGATAATATGGCACGGCTGGATAATACACAATTGTAGACATTACTTGTCCTGAAATGAATAATGCATGTCCATATTTCTATTTCGGTTTCAGAAACTCACTTCCGCTTCCGGATTGCGCAGTAGTAGTCATTCACTGACTAGATGCCCCCAAGTGGTGCACAAGATTCCTCTTCTCTATATTCCGCTCCTTCGCCCGTCCCCTCCCCTCCCGTCCACGCCAATCGTCGCCGTCGCCGCCCCTCCCCGGCCGCCGTGTCTCCGCCCTCGCTCTTACAAAATAATAACGTTGTCTCGAGGTCGTACAATAACTTCGGGGACATCTCTAATTAGTTTGCAGTTTATAGGGGCTATCTGTTTGCGAGGCGCGCGGCGCCGTGCGGAATACCGAAGCAGACGTCGCCAGCGCCGTTATTGCTCCGCGCGGCGTCCAGGGCGCGCGCCCGTTTTTAGGCGGCGGCGCTTGTCCCTTGCGCCGCATTCCGCTGTATTAAGCGGCTGGGGCCCGCCGCCGCGCCCCCCTTCTCTCCCAGCCTCGCCCGGCTCCGCCTTGCCCCAGCTC
>BOPP01000538.1:26137-45615 GCA_017312745.1 Gryllus bimaculatus | reverse complement strand
ACCCTACCCCAGCTCTTCCCGCCTGGCCATTATTAACATACTTATAATAATAATAATAACAATAATAATAATAATAACAATAATAATAATACGAGTAATAATAAAACATGCACACATAACAGTCAGACCCAAAGGATTGACTATGCGTTTCTCTACGCATATCGACGCGCTGAATCCGAACCCGAAGCCAGAACTGCACTATCACCTCCCAGTGTTTGGTTTGCTTTTTAATCGCGAAAAATCATTGAGAATCATACGGTGGTTTTTCGCGGTTAAAAGAAGAGCGCAATTCCAGCTTCAGATACGAATTCAGCGCGTCGACATACACAGAAAAACATCTGCCAAGCCTTTGCGTCAGACAACTTCTTTTATTTTGTCAGCCTGTCTAATGGTTTATTACTACAAATGAGCGTACGTTCGGGTGGAGATTAGCAAATAATACATAAGGACAAATAAAAGATATGAACATAAAAATTGAACACAACTTTATCTTCTTATGAAGTAAATTCGTAAAGGCGAGAAAGTAAAAACATACAAGTAGGCCTGTATAAAGAAAAAAATTGAATTCAATAAAAGATAAACATTAGAACAATGAACAATACAAGACTTGTAGAATTACATCTCCAATAGATATTAAATTATGCATAATCAAAAATATACGTCTAGTTGACAATGCCACTAATATTGCTGGCCTACTGCTCCGTACATTTACATATACATTATTCTTATTAACAGTTGATGGATAAATCATTTAAAAGTCATAAATTCCACAAAATAGGTAAGAAATGTGAATTATGCATTTCAGCCCTGTTCTATTACCTTTACCTTATTGCAAGTCATTTCCTTAGCCAATATTTTCTATATTAAAGTAATAAATAAATTTCTGGAATAAATCTACAGTTATCTCAAGGTGAATGTTATCCGAGTTTTTTATTCCTGCCAAATATAATGATGTATAATATAAATATTATCAATGGCAAAAATATCGTCACAACATCATCCCCTACAATATCATCCGTACAGTGCATTCAAGATAGTTTTTTGGGGATCACATGTCAGTAACATTGTTACGATGTGGCACTTCAGTTTAAACCGTACAATGGTTCTGACGTACAATGATCGTCTTTTAATACAATAATACTCAGACTCATGCGTCAATTTAATCGCTCTTCCAACCATGTACTATTTTGAAGCAAATACGAAAATAACCTATAAATGTTAACAGTATCAAAATCAAATACAAAAATACCCCAAACTTTCTCCACATAGTGGCATTTTTCGCATATATCTCCAGAAAGCCACTGCAGCTAGCTTCCAAAGGTCACTCGTGTGCCGTGTGCGAAGAGTGATGTGTGCTGAGTGGGTGGCTGAGAGGCAATGCAAATAGCAAAGTGCGTCCACGGAAGAGGTCAGGCAGGTATTTATGCAGGTCTGCAAATACGTGAGTTTGGATAGAAATCACGTTGCTTACCTCTCACTGCAATGATGTGTAGCGACATACCTCTCCTACCTGACAACGAATATATTCATACCGTTCTTTTTATTTATTCACAGTAGTTGGAATAGAATTAAACTAGTCTTGGTGATAGCGCTGCTGTCGCGGAATAATTTGACGGTCGCCATTGTGGTGGAAATGTGCGTACGTCGTAGACACCTTTGCTCCTGTGATGGGGGCAAGTTATTTGTTTAGAATAACAATGTGGCCTTTCGGTGTGTATATTAATTAACTCTGTGAAAGTATACGTGATATTGTTAAAAGTTGTACGGCATATACAGTGCACGAACAAAAATTCATTGTTCCAAGTAAAAATTCAGTGTAGAAGTTTGTATTGTTTGACTCTACATAACGAAATATTACGAGGGGTACATATGTGTTATTCCTAGAAAGTAATTAATTGTAAATGATGAAGACATGTTGCGTGAAAACTTTCATTCCTGTATTGTTGAATAAAATGTCAGCTGGCATAGAAAATGTGTATTTAAATAGTATCCATATTCAACAAATGTTTTGGTTTTTATTTTATATTTTCATTTCAATTACACTCATCCAAAAACAAATATACTAATGAAAACGAGCGCATTTTCAGAACGAATAAAGAAATTTCCAGATAAAAATTCACTTTTACAAATAACGATTTTTGTTGATTTTCTCCTTTGATTATTTTATACTATTTTTACTACATCCTACAATGAGTCGGATGAGTAAATAAAACATTTGTAACTGTAATTATGCACATCGACTCTCGAGGTAAAATGGATTCTTGTCAAACTGTTTATTTACAGGAGTATTTATGTGAGGCTGTCTGACGCAGCTGATATAGTTTCGAATCCTACGTAGGACATTTCACCTGCAATTTTAAAGGTAATAAGCTAACATAATATCACAATATATCAGTGAGCATTATCATTCAGCACATCACAATTCCTATTGAAGGGAGCTTTCGGTGATCCATCGTTTACAATCATCGATCCATCTGCAATTAATTCACCTCTCGAACCTTGACCATTGTGTGACACTGCAAAGACTACCTCTATGCCTCAGACGTCATAGTTCAGGTTGCCGACCACATGATCCAGAGTTGACAAAAATAAAAAAATACACAAGCGAAACAAATTTCTCTCCCTTTCAGTTTTAGCAACAATCAAAGAACCGGCCGGGTGCAAGGAAGGACGGTTGACGTCACCCGCGGTGATGAGGCTCTTCGGGCAGAATCAGTTGCCCCTGGTAGCACAGATGGAAAATACAGCGCGAACCACTGGAGTACCTCAGTCAGCATGATGCTCTAAGAGGTGTTGCTTTTAATTACCCTCACGATCTTTACATCGCTCTTCTGATAAGTGGTGTTTTGTTTCATTGAACTGAATTTTAAGAATAGATCACTTGATTTTGTATTGTTTTGTTGATCTACAATATAGTTTTTAATTAATCATTCTCACCTGACTTGAAAGTCCCATAGACTGGTTACTTCACAGAAACATCTATTAACATAGATATCATTTTCGGGACTTTGGCTTAAACTTTGTTATATTCTGTCAATTTAGTCGCTCCCTCCCATCAATTGCGCGTGAAACAAGAGAACGAAACCCAACCCCACGATGAAACGTGGCCCGAGACGAAGACTTCTCATCGCCCCGCAGCCGCAGGCAGCGCAGTAGCCGCATATCATTCGCGGGCGAGCGCTGGGCGAGCGCTGGGCGAGCGCTGGGCGAGCGCTGGGCGAGCGCTGGGCGAGCGCTGGGCATGTGAGGGGCAGGTGGAGGAAGCGGTGGAGCGTGTGGCGCCTGGAACTCGGGCTGTCCGCCGCGCGCGCCCTTTTCGCCGTGGCCTAGCCTCACCCCCAAGCAAACGACAGCCCCCAAGCAAATACCCACCGCTGACATCGTGGCGGTGGTAGAAAGTGCGCTCGTGGGATTACCCGAAGAAGAAACCGAGGACATCCGACAAAACACGGCCAGGATAGTGAAACTCCACGTACTCGCTTCTGGAGCACAATCCGGTACATAAGATAAGAACCGAAACCGCCGCGAGGATCCGCAACTCGCATTGCATAGAGGCTTCGAAGAAGTTGGCCTTGTTCCGCAACAACTCGTCGACGCCCAGGTTTTACGGCCTACCTAAGGTACACAAGCCTGGCGTGCCGCTACGCCCCATCGTCAGTGCCATCAATTCGCCGACCCACGCCCTGGCGAGACTTGTCGCTGACCATCTCGCACCACTCGCCGAAGGTATGCAATACCCCGTGCGGAACTCTACGCACTTCGTTGACATCATTCGGCAGCAAAAACTGAACGAAGGTGATATGCGGGTCAGCTATGACGAGACTTCGCTCTTTACAAAAGTTCCGGTACATGAAGGCGTGGAAGTTATACGTCAAAAGTTGCAGAATCGTTGCCATCCTACAGAATGGGCTGAACTGGCTGCATTCTGCCTTAATTCCACCTTTTTTCAGTACCAGGACCGGCACTACGCCCAAGTGGAAGGTGCGGCTATGGGCTCTCCGCTGTCTCCCATCACTGCCAATCTTTTCATGGAAGCTTTTGATTCAGAGGCTCTACGGAACGCCTTGCACAAACCGTCTCTCTGGGTGCGGTACGTGGACGACACCTTTGTCATCTGGCCACACGGACCGGAATTATTAGAAGAGTTCTTCCTGTTCCTTACCAGTATCCACCAGAGCATCCAATTCACTATGGAGACGGAAATAAACAACTGTCTGCCGTTCTTAGATGTCCTGGTTAGCAAACGCGAAGATGGCACCTTGGGGCACGCGGTCTACCGAAATCCGACGCACACTGACCGATACCTACATGCTGATTCACACCACCATCCTTCAATAAAACTAGGTGTACTGAAGACACTGGCCACAAGAGCTGTGAAGATGTGTGACGAGCACTCTCTTCCCGAAGAACTTCAGAAGCTCGAACACACTTTCAGGGCCAACTTCTACTCCCAAACGGCGATCAAACGAGCGCTTGCCCGCGTTACGGGCCACCCCGGAGGTCGCAATCGCATCGACGGGCGCGGTGGCTCCGAAGGCCACGGCAACGCCGATAACCGTCACGCTTCTTCGGAGATAGAGGAGAGGGCCCGCTCCAGATTATCCGTGACCCCCTACGTCCGATGTGTCACCGATCGTGTGGGTAAATTACTACGGAAGAAGAACAACATCCGTATGGTGTTCACGGCGCCCGACAAGCTGCACAACGCCTTGGTACGCATTAAAGATGCGTTACCTCCTCTGCAGTCGGCAGGAGTTTATGAAGTTCCCTGCAGCTGCGGCAGGACATATATTGGCGAGACCGGGCGTTCTGTGTCCGAGCGACTCAAAGAACACATCGCCCACTACAACAAGAACAACACCAACCGTTATGCTATTGCGCACCACTCGGAGGTTACGGGACATGCCATTGACTTCGACAATACTCGGCTCCTGCACAAGCAAAACCGATACTGGCCGAGACGCGTAAAAGAGGCATTAGAAATACACAGACGTCCGCAAAACATCAACGCGGACGCAGGCCTCACTCATAACCACGCCTGGAATTCCCTCGCTCCATCTATTCGGGACCGGCAGGGGACTGTTCAACACCGTCCGACCACGGGGACGTCTGGCGCAAGGCCCACTGTTCATCACCGTCCGACCACAGGGACATCTGGCGCAAGGCCTAGGTTGGCCCAGACCGCCGGCCAATCAGGGAGACCTCTCCGCCAATCACAGAGCACCTGCCCCTCCCGAGAGCCCAGGCAGGATAGTTTAAATCACCGGGCGCGTAGCGCCGCAGTGTCACTGCCCTGAGGAAGCCTGCGACATGTCAGGCGAAACGTCGGCACCCCAGCCAACGACGCGTCTCCCGGATAGCGGAGAATTCATGGATTCGAGCCGCGGAAGCTTACGTATACATCTGGATGGAAATATTTTCATAATATTGTTGTCATTTCTCATTTTATTTATATTACATCCTTTGTATAGCGAAATCACAAATGCTCTCATTGAATATAGACATACAATAGTTAAATCTCACAGAAATTTAGAAACATGTAACTTTGCCTATAGTAATTTAATGTAGCTAATTGCTAATAGAACACGTATTTAAGTGATATCAGTAATTCGTCGTTTTACTAGTTTGGAAAACAATCACATCTATAAAGTGATTCGTAACCATCACCTTTAGGTAGAAAGTCAACAAATATAAAATACTGGTCACAATTTGTATATCTTTAATTTATTCACACAGGTACAGATATTTTAATTTAACCATCTTTTTTTGCCAAAGTCAAGCACCTACAATAGTGGGGGATCTCATTTTGCGCAAAAAGTGCCCAAACAAAGATAACCTTCTAACTTTACCACAGAAATTTTATTGTTTTCTGGTGGAGGCAAGCAGGCAGATTTTTACGGTCAGCAGCCAATATTTCGCAGAAAGAAATCGGCATTCTCTTACCGTTACTCTACTGCGTGCATCAATGAATCAGTTGGAGCTCGCTGTGCCACAGCTTGATTTACCGCTAGATTGGACCAATTGAATGAATACCTCTGATTTACGGTTATTATTAGTCAGAAATTGGAAGGGCATTTGATAGGCCATCACGCACAGTGTAAAGTGTATTCACCTAATTACATGACTTATTTTGGAAGACATTTCGTAAATCTTTAATATCAATTTGTTCACAAATTAGTGTAGAGATAAAAAAATACAAATGCATGTTTCTGAACGAAAGCCATGACGACACCATGTTGAAATCCAACATGAAGTTAATTAATTTATTTATTTAATTACCAACAACAGGGCAATGCCCCAATTACAGTATATTACAAGAAAAAAAGAAAATCAACAAATAAAAATTAAATATGAAAAGTAAATCACAGAAATATAATCACAAGAATATTTTTTTACAAAAATTGATAATAAATAAGTAGCTCCAGTTAAATAAACAAAAATGGAAACATTCAACCTGACAAACAAACCTGATACACGAATACTTACTAAATGCAAGACTACATTTCGCGCGGGACGTGTTTAATATCCACAGGATTTGTGCGAAGCCCGACGACGTCATGGCCTCCTGTGGACGTCAGTCGGATATCCTCTGTTCGCCCTCTTATTTTGAGTCTCAATGATTCACAACGCTTTCTGAACAACCGCTCCGCCTTTGAACTGCGAACAAGAGACTATTTTTGCAGAACGCACTTTCGCCTCATCCTCCACATCAGCCTGCCCGATGCGCACAATGAAAACAAAACATCGAACCATTGTGTAAAATCTTTCGCCACGTATCTTGTTTAAGAACATGGCGTGGCAAGAATGTTACGCTAGTGCGCCGCGTAGTGTCTGATGACGTCACGCCACGTAGGAACTTCCTTCCCTCGGCACGCGCGGTACCTTCCTAGTTCCTTTGCGGACGCGTCACAGCGACTTCCGGTTTAATAGTACGCACTTGCCTCCCGTAAGTCCGCGGTTCCTTTCGGTCAAAATATGTCGCGACGTCATTATGATGACGTATTTAATGTTTCACTTACGCTTACATTTCAGGATTTGGTTTGGTTCTGCAATTGGAGGTTACCATGTATCCTCAACAGAATAGCCCCGTCTGTTTTGAAGTGTACGTAAAATATTTCCTTCTTGTAAATGTGCATACAAAAACACTGCATACGTCATTATGATCCGACGTCATTACGATGACGTTTATCGTAATCGCATTCTTAATGTTTTACCGACTTTGGATTATTTCGCAGTTGCTTGGGTAGAGTACATCCTGAACGAAATACATGTGTCCGCTCTCCTGTAAAGGCAAACTAATCTCAGTTACATCGATTCAAAAACACTGTGTATGTTATTAATAGGCAACACAATAATGAAATAAGTATAAATATATCGTAGTTTCTCTTTGTTACAGAGTCAACGGTTCTTAGTTTGGCCTTGACATAATTTCAGTACTTTTCCTACCCGTAGATCCAAGTTCGATTTCGGAACGGGGCAAAATCAGAGCTCTATCTTCCCATTACAATCGTCTCAGTTGCTACAGCCGTGTGACGAAATAAAAGCTTAGACAGGGCAACTATGCTGTGGACGGTGAGGGGAATAAGACATACTCATCACATGCCTCCCTTACTCCCAGGCGTAGGAAGGAAATGAACAGGGGCCAGACCTGGGAACATTCCTACCTGGCAAAATTTGAATTATTCCGACTCTAAGATATCAAATAATACAAAGAATACATAATTTTAAAATTAATCGAATTAATTATAAGTCCTCATTTTCTCATTTTCCGGTCTACAAATCGCAGACGAACGTAGTTTCGTCACGTGGCGCAAGAAGTCTGTGGGTATGATGTTATACTTGTGCTTACAAAGATAGTGATTATGCAAACTTACACATTACAACAGAAAATGTATGCCTTAATCACGACAAGGTCTCTACTTTTTTGAATATCAGATTTGTGAGTCCATGTGAATTTTTAATACAGAATTTTCGCGTAGAATGAATCTGAACAATCACGCTGTATAATCCGCTTACCGATTCGTCTTCAAGTGTATTTTGCTGAAAGCAATATTACTGAGACATTGCTTCAAAAACAATTAAAATACACAGAACGCAATACTTGGTTTAATGAAAACAAATAAATTGAAACAAAAAGTAGTATTTTCATTCACCATTAAATATTAGTTCATTATCTTGGGGACAATAGCAATAAAGATTGGAAGACAAGGATAATATTTAAAATGCTTGTGTTTATAAAACGATCTCTTAAGTATATTCGTAGATAATTGTAAATAAGAGACCGATAATAGTAAATTAGAGGAGGTAGAATACACTGTTTATATTGTCTTTTATTCAAAATAATATGCTGCTTCAAATTCTCCAGGGAAAAGTGCTGGAGAAGCGTCAGTCATGGAGAATCAACTCTTCAGTTCTCCTGGATGATAAGGCACACTGTAACGTTGGGAACGCCGCCGAATATTATGTAGGCGAATCTCGTCCCCGTCGCTCGTTCCAGCCCGACCAACGTCAGCGAAACGGCATTGTTTAACGCACGAGGGCTGCCCAAAACGGCGTGCCTTGGCCCGCGATCAATACTCATTCGTCGTCATAACGATGCTTTGTTGTTTTTTCGCGCGGATGCGCTCGCGCGCGCCGCAGGTGACTAATTACGGGGACGCGGCGCGTAACGCAGACAGAAAGCCCTCGCAAAACAAATCGCCTTTAATAACATATAAAATTACACGGCACGTTTTCATTCACGCGAAATATTGATCTGGCGGCCGCGTGGCGTTTGAAAAATCGCCGTCAGTGTTAGAGCGTTATGGGAATGGCAGAAGAGAATGTAGAATTCATTTAATCAGCGTTGTGTGGAATTTCTCTGTACGAAAGCTAGAGAGAGAAAATTGTATCAGTTGTTTGTTTTTCGAAATATTCTGGTTTTTCTATATCGGTGTTTCGTACATAAAGAAAAAGCTTATTTCTTGGTTTGAGCATAGATCCACGAAATAAACAATTATATTTTCTAATATCATATTTGCATATATGTATTTACCCTATAAATAAGTTTCATAAGGAACCGAATACACACGGGACTGGTAACTCCAGAATCTCGGACATTTGTTAGACTTATGGTGACTTGAATGGATTGAACCTTGGATCTCTTTTTTTGCTCGTTTTGAACGTCCAAAGCAATATTTTTCATTCCTTTGGAACAGGATGTGTATGCACGTTATATTGACTCTTACAGGCGCTTATTTGCAAATCCATCAATTACAAAAATTTCATAATGTTGCTGCATATCTACTGCAGTACCCGGAAAACGATTGGATAGGTGTATTGGTTACGATCGAATTGTTTGAAATTCATCTTCAACAGGCAAATAATTTTCCCAAGGAGAAGGCATTTCTTCGTTTTAAACTTCACACACACTTTTGACCTAAAATAAATAATAACAATTAGTATATTTATCATAAACCAAGGAAAAAATAAAATGGAAAGAAATGAAAAGGAAAGCAAACCTTAGTTAAACTTGAGCAAGAATCTTTTAAGGTTGATGAACTTGCTTGAGTACTTCATTTAATATCAACACAACTGATAATAATTATCTGATAATAATTGTAATTAATTGAGAATTAAATAAGTCTTTCTTAATACAAATTAATGTAGTTAAATAGCAAAACAAATGCAAAGAAGTCAATCAGTGAAGGATTCAGATAGTGGTAGGGAGTATGTAGAGGTAGTTACTTATTTATATAATGTTGTTTATATTTTGTATTCTGTTCAATAATGTTTGCTAGTGATCTACAAGTTAATTAGTTTTAATAGTTTCAAATATAGCAAATATTTTTTAAAAATAGTATCTTTGCTAATTGTGAATGTCAACGTATTCTTAAGCAAACTTTGATACACAATCTTACGTCGCAATTAAGTGAAACTAAAATTAAGCGACCGCTATTGATTTCGTGAAAAAGTGGTATTTTAGATCGATGGTCGCTTAATAGAGCAATATTTTTTCTTACACAAATTGTCTATTATTACTGGACATTGGATATTTAGGAAAGTGTCAATTATATTCGATGTTTATGGAACGTATTTCGTATTTAAAAGGAATTATGAAAAATGAAGCATTTTGATTACGTTTTATTTTGCTTTTGAAATGCAAATGCCTTTTTCGATTTATTTATTATATATTTAAAAGTTTTTTAAAGATTTACATCTCCTTCTGTTGGGTAAAAATAAACGTTTAAATCTCATCCAGTTTTAGTGCTCCAAATAATTGGATACTGGGAACGAATCTTCATTGTCTGGTGTGAACTCATTTTGTCATTTGAGTATGCACGATATATTCTGTTTTAGGAGCTCAAAGCCTTGCTTTTCTCGTACAGTTAACAATACAAATTTCACATTTTCTCTAATATTTACAAACGTTTGACCAAATGTAGGACGCGATGAGTTACTTTTTTCCATGTGTACTTTCCCGTATACAAATATACGGGGTAAAATACGTAGCATAGGGAAAGTTATGTAATGCTGTGCGAAGAAACGGAGGATTTTCGGCAGAAAAAATTCATTGTAAGGCCCGGAGAACGAAAAAGTGAATAAATCCAATTCCTAAATTAAGGGGGAAACCCTAACACATGGTGCAGCCAGAATCCGTTTTGTGGGTCCTTGATATCGAAAACCCAACTGACGGAAAAACATGTCGGTCTGCCCGACCGCCTGTGAACACCACTAGCGCCTAAACCATGCGTAGGAGTTTTACCAAATTGAAGAAACCCCTGTCCATCTGGCTCAAGTCGAAGCATTGAGATTTTGAAAAAAAATCTTTAAAACTTCGGACTACATCAGAAACTTAAAGAAAAATTTGGCGCCGTTTTTGAGAAAAGTTTGTAAAAGTCCTCGGGGCATCATATAAAGTACCCCCTAATTGTAAAGAATGTCTTTCAAACTCGCTGAGCTTTGAGTAGGGCCAGATAGACCTCGGATTATTATTTTTGAAAAAAACCTACAAGTAGTTTAGGCGCTTGTGTTGTTCACTGAGAACGGACGGACGGACAGGTTCAAAACCGCACTTTTTCGGCATCCAACACCTATAATTCTTGAAATGTGATTACAAAACATGTTCCAGCAAGTAATTTACTAAATATTGGAAAAGGGTTTATCTACTTTTTCTGTATCAGGTCCCACAATATGAGTTTTTATGTCGAAAATTCGCTTTTTGCCGCAGCATTACAACTTTCTCTATACTACGTGTACTTTTGGAAAACGTACGTACGTACTTTCGTACTCCCGTTCCCAAAAAAACGTCGTTGAGAGGGGTGGTCTTTCAGCAAAATTTCAGTTTTACAGCTTTAAACAGCTTTCAACTCTGGTGACGATGCCCGTCAAATTATGAATGAAATTGTTTTGAAAAATCCGTATTGAGCAACTTTTATTTTAACGCAAATATATTTGATATTTTAACGCAACATATAACATATACTGCTCTGAAAAAAGCGGAATGTTTCGTGAGTAGACAATCTAATTTGCATTTCATTATTACAGCGACGTACTCCTGTCTTAAGTTATTAACCCTCTCTTTTTTGGCTTGGTGATAAGAAAGGAAATGAAAATTTTGAGGGAAGAAGGTTGGTTTTCATGCAGGCACTATTACTATACTATACATACATCATAAGTATATTCGTTTTGCCCTTGGTAAATCAGGCATTTCAGGGAAAAGAAAAGACCAGCACTAATAATTTGATATTCTTCGGATTTTCTACAGTCTAATACGTTTAAAGGTGCATATCAATCCATCCTTATTTCAGTTATGAATTTGGATGTGTTGCTTTTGAATTTCAAATACATGAGTTATCGAGGAAGGATTCATAACCTCACAGCGATCGAATAGCGCACGGAGATTCGGATATGGGATTAATCAGCTTTTTAATGTTTCTCAGAGTCATTATTTAGGTATGTGGTTTATTTATTCAACGTCAAAAACAGTTAAAAACTGTGGAAAACGTTTGGGGGAGAACCTCTACCTCGATGGGATTTCTATTCGTTTCTCTTGAGAAAATGCTTAGATAACCCCTTGATTCAATTCTGGTCGCTCACTTGACAAGCTCTGATTTAAATAGACGTCCCAATATAGATTTGGTTCCATTTGAAGTCATATTGAAGTATTCTGAAATTTTTTTTGTTAACTTGTTTTTACAATTTAAAAAAAATCTTATTGTAAATTCTATGTCAAATTCTAATTTGAATCTTGTACACGTAAACAGTACTTATTTAATTATACTGTATACATGATGCCCTTGTCCTTAATGGGATCTTAGTTGGTTTAATAATAATAATAATAATAATAATAATAGTAATAATAATAATAATAATAATAATAATAATAATGAAATTTTATCGCACAAATTAAACTTGTATGAATTTCAGCTCTAAACCCTCAAATTTAGTTTACAAAATTTCAGCAGTAAAATAAATGCTTCAAACTAAATGCGGAATACTTTTAAACTTTGATCCACTTGGTATTTACATTTAACATTCCGGATGACATCAGTGTTTGCAATGCACCTGTGGCTGACTTGAATGGCACTGATGTCACTTGCACTCATTTTCTTGACCTCTCCTTTACAGTTGATAACGGCTAGTTACATAGCAACATTGCTCTGCGTAGAAACATCACTGGGTAACTTGTTTCCCAGTTATAACACCTAATGTCTAGATTCTCTTCCAATTATTATTATTGATATTACCATCATCATTAAAATCATTCTCTCTTTGTATCCATGAAGTTAGTAAGAACAAGATACAATCAATGGAGAAAAGGAAGAACAGAAAAACTAGTTAGCATGTCGAAAGAAGATGAATGACACATTCGAAATAGGATGCATTCCAAATATTTATTCATTATAATACCATCCAATCAAATATTCAATTAAATATTTTGTACAGTCTATAGACTCAATATGAGCGCAATAAAAGATAACAAAAAATCCAGCCTGCTTATATGACGTACTAGGTTTCCGTGGTGTGTTCTCGTGTTCAATTCCCGGTCGGGCCAAAAATAGTCGCTGTCCTTTAAAATCTAAAAAGCCCAGGCAGTTAGAGTTTGCTAGTTACGGTGAAGGGAATACGTCATGTTCGTCAGATATCTCTCTCTCTCTCTCTCTCTCTCTCTCTCTCTCTCTCTCTCTCTCTCTCTCTCTCTCTCTCTCTTCCCCTAATCGTGAGAATTAAGAGAATTAACTCAGCTCTGACAGCGGGAAACACCGTTAGCTTACAGGCAGTCAGACAATTGACTCAAAATGACAAATACATAGATACATGCATACATGTAAGAAGTGTGCCTCCTCAAATGAGAATGCTGGGCGTTAATGGGTTAATTTGATTTCGTGATCGGTTGGGGGGGGGGAAGGGTCATTAATAATTCCGCGTGCGCATTACGCGTGTAGCTGTCGCGGCGCGGATGCGAGCGCGCTGCCGCAGGCCTGCAGCGGAGGCGATGGCGGCGCCGCCAGCGCTATCAATCACGGCGAGGGCCGCGGGCGCGCGGCGCGCGGCATTTGTTGCTGCCACAAGACAAAGAAGCAGCGCAGCTCGCGCCAGCCCCGGCAATGACCGGTTGGCTCGTTTAACACTTCCAGAAGCGCCGTTAACGGAGACCGGAGAGAACGAATGCAGAGAAAAGCTGGAAGAGACGCCTTTTTATCTTGCTTTAATCTTCTCAATGACACAAAACAACATCGTTTTTTCGATTCTTACTCCCTAGTGTTTACGGCCGTACCTGTGAATGCTTTAAGAGCTGCCGTGATTTGAATGATGAAGGAGTAATGATAGCATGAGAATAAGGGGACACGGGAAAAATTCAACCGCCCACCCGCTTTATCGGCCACAAACGGAATATGTCGAATTCCATACGTATTACCCGGTACTTAAACTTCAATAGTGGTGGAAGGTGTTAAACAACACCACGGGTCGTTCCACTCAGTTACACAACATGACGTAATCGGTGTAGCATTCATGGTTGTTACATGGGACGTTCCATTCATCAGGCGTCACTATCGAGTGCGACTTTTCTGGTGCCGCAAGGCGAAGAAGCCGCATATCACCCGCTCACTCCAGGCGATGATCGATTGTCGCTAATTGTTGAGCCCCTGTAGCAGCATCTTTCCCATGAAGACTATAGGCAACCGATGAAGCGAATAACACAAAGACAATTTTTTTTAGATATAATGCTTAAATATCTTTTAGTAATCAGTAAAATAACCCATGTTCCACATAGCCTCTACGTGTAGTAAGTACTTGAGTGTTTCAAAATCGTCACAATCCGCAGTTATAATGCCTCCTCAATAATTGCAAAATGTTTCCTTGGTTGATGTATCAATGTCTTTTGCTGTACTCTGGTATACGAGAGATGAACTGATGGGTTGTTGTTCATGATTAAATGATTATTAATCGTGTCTGGCGAAATTGGAGGCAGGAAAGAAGAGAGGAAACCCGACGCGAACTCGTCTTCTTCACCGCAAACCCACTGGATCGACCGGCAGTTGAACCGCCCCAACAGTGAAAGGCGAACTGCCTGCCCACTACACCACACTCCGTACAACGTATTGAGATTGCGCGAAACGCATCCTCCTCTTAGTGTTATTATTACGTTATTGTTATGTTATACATTAAATTTATTGTATTCTCTCCTTCTGGGGAATTTTAAAAATTCTTGGAGTGTTTTTGAGAAAATCTCAATGATCAATATATTCATGCACAAACGTCACGATATCCCTGAAAATTGCACAACATCTCCATGTTTTCTTTTTACTTTCTACCCCTTACTTCATAAGAGAGATCCTTGTGATCGGACGTCAGAAAATGACGGATATTTATCAGAAAAACTATTATGGTAACGTGGTAACGAAAATTTTGGAAAATCTGTTACTGTACATTGTAAATTTCATTCTCTAGATCTCTTGTCTCCCTGTCCGTCCGTCACTTCGTCTGCCCCAACGTGATCAACGCGCTTGATTTTTGGGCCGACCTCCAGAGACGATTTTTCTTTGATAAGAGCTGTTTCTTAAAGAAAGATCTTGAAGTAAGGTCAAGTAATATTAATAAAAAAAATAGAATCTTTTCCTATAATTTCTTGTGAAATAGAAGATAATTTTAAACAACACGGCTCCAACTATTTTAAATTTTCACCTCTTATGAATCAGAGGATTTATTCAGAAAAAACTCTTCAAAATTGTAGTTGAAGGTACACGCCGAAGAAACGTTCAATTTTTGCCATATTCTAAAAATTGTGAATTTCAACGCAAAAGTGAATTGGTCCATTCCTTTTAACATAAATATTTATTCCTTAATCTAATATATACATTTCAGTTGCCGTCTGGCGTAAGGAAAATTCTGTCCTACTATATTACTGCTATATTACTATTACCTATACTACTGCTAGTCTTGAGGTATGATTCTCGCTTAGTGTGCGAGATGTCCCGGGTTCAAATCCCGGACGAGCCTGTTTCTTTTACTGTCCGTGTGAAAACTTGACCCTTCGTTTTTCAGATATTGCTCTTCCACTCTTAATGTGAGTGGGTAAGGCGTTCACGAGCAGGTGGCTCGTTGGTCTGGGGGTATGATTCTCGCTTAGGGTACGTGAGGTTCCGGGTATCAAATACCGGACGAGCATGTTTCTTTTACTGTCCGTGTGAAAACTGGGCACTAGGTTTTTGAAATACCGCTCTTGCACTTTTCATGTGAGATCGTAAGGCGTAGCAGGGCAAGTGGCTCGTTGGCCTAGGGGTATGATTATCGATTAGGGTGCGAGAGGTCCCGGGTTTAAATCCCGGACAAGCCTGTTTCTTTTATTGTTCGTGTGAAAACTTGACCCTACCTTTTTCAGATATTGCTCTTCCAATTTTAATGTGAGTGGGTAAGGCGTTCACGAGTAGGTGGCTTGTTGGTCTAGGGGTATGATTCTCGCTTAGGGTACGTGAGGTTCCGGGTATCAAATACCGGACGAGCATGTTTCTTTTACTGTCCGTGTGAAAACTGGACCCTTCGTTTTTCAGATATTGCTCTTCCACTCTTAAAGTGAGTGGGTAAGGCGATTACGAGCAGGTGGCTCGTTGGTCTAGGGGTATGGTTCTCGCTTAGGGTGCGAGAGGTCCCGGGTTTAAGTCCCGGACGAGCCCGCTTCTTTTACTGTCCGTGTGAAAACTTGATCCTACCTTTTTCAGATATTGCTCTTCCCCTTTTCATGTTAGTGGGTAAGGCGTTCCCGAGCAGACGGCTCGTTGGTCTAGGGGTATGATTCTCGCTTAGGGTACGAGAGGTCCCGGGTTCAAATCCCGGACGAGCCCGTTTCTTTTACTGTCCGTGTGAAAACTGACACTATGTTTTTGCAGATACCGCTCTTCCACTTTTCATGCGAGTGGGTAAGGCATAACAGAACATCTGGCTCGTTGGTCTAGGGGTATGATTCTCGCTTAGGGTGCGAGAGGTCCCGGGTTCAAATCCCGGACGAGCCCAATTCTTTTACTGTCCGTGTGAAAACTGGACACTAGGTTTTTGTGATACCGCTCTTGCACGTTTCATGTGAGTGGGTAAGGCGTTGCAGAGCAAGTGGCTCGTTGGTCTAGGGGTATGATTCTCGCTTTTGGTTCGGTTTCTAACAAAACTAATTGATGTTGAATGTAAATTGTATACGTACTTTGAAATTACTACCTGCAAATTACAGTTAATATCTGTGATTTTAATATTTCATTGCGTCTTCTAGAAGTTTATTTACGTATTTTTGATCCACTGTCTTTATCATCTTAAGTAAGAAAATGCTAACAGCGGGCAAGCGATTCCACTCAGTTGAAGTGCTACGACCACATAGTGCAATTACTGTTGAGGACCTTTTTTATGCAAGAGGTCCTAATTCGTCTTCATAGTCTGAGTTTTCTTTGGGCGTTTTCGTTTATTTTTTACCTTTGCGCCCTATTTTATAGTGTAGAGAGGAAAAGTATTGGAGTTACGTCAACAATATGATCTTGAAAATCAGTCTTGAAATCTGTAATTTATGTTCTCTCCAGCTGTAAAACGTTAACACCTGAATAGGTATAGTTGAACTGTACCAAAAATGGTTAAGATGTGTGGAGATGTTGGATTTGCCTGCAATATTGTACCCGAAAATAGATTTTTATATGGATGAATAGATGGAGAGATGGATGTGTCTCGTATAAGAATGTTAGATTATACGCTCTTGATCTGACTTGAAAAATGCACCAGTAGTAAGATCTCGTTGTTTCTTTCCTGAGAGCATTAAGATATTTACGATGTAATTAGATTTTTGGGCCAAGATGAATCCTTTAATTTTCTGTAAACAACACAAATAGCGGTCGTATGTCAAAACGTTCTGAGTACGTGTAACATCAAAACATCCAAATCTACGCTAGGGCTGTCAGTTGGCAGATTGCAACACCAGGGTGGCCAAATCCCGAAACATGAAAGGCAACCTTCGTAGTAAGTGCATTTAGATGTCTGGCGCACGTCCGATTTTCATTGAAACCTCCTACATGTAGAATATTGCAAATATTGATATATTTTAACATTAAGGTTTTTTATTTTGAATTTTTTTTACTCATTCAAATTTCTTTTTTTTTATTTTAAAATAAAACCTAAAGGTGAATAAAAAGTAAAGGTTTCCTCTTCGAGAAAACGTTAAATAAGATAACGTAACTAGTGTTCTTGTTTGAAGGTTTTAAATAAAAAGATTAGTATTGAAGTATTGTTGAGATGTAAGGAATGCAACGTCTGGCAATCGTTTTCCATATGTGCAGACGCACTAAAAACATCCTGTGGTTACAATTATGCGGTGTATTACGTTTTTACGGGGAAGCGGTCAAATGAATCCCTCTTCCATAGATATTCGTAAATATAACGCATTTCCATAACATTTACAGAAAAACTGGAAGTGTGAGGTAACAGAGGTATTTGATTTTATTGTTGCAGAAAGTGTAATCTTCCCTTATGTCATAAGTGTTCGAGACTTAATGCTGAACGAAATGAAACAATATTTTTGGGGTTTCTTAGTTTATGTATAGGACATATTTAGAACATTTCTACGGTCACATTCCACACAGACACTGATTTCTCGATGAGTTTCCTTTTATCTCTCTCGACGAGGAAAACAAAACGCGTGATGCAATCGGGCGATGCCTTCGCGAAAGCGCAATAGCATGGTGCAACCGGTGCTGTGGTGCGAGCGGCTGCGTCTTTTTGGCGAGAGACGTAAGACGCGTGAGAAATCTTGACCGGGGTGTACGTACGCCCGTGAGCAGCTATTCTCTTTGCAGATTCATTCTTAATTCGCCTGTTGAGTTTTCCAGTACTATTTCCATGCCAGAAGTCTATATTCCTATACATCGCAACCGTTGTATTCAATGTATCACTTCACTGTGTAAAAAGCGCTGACCTTTTCACACGCTTTCTGTTATTATATATGTTCACGAATGTCTCGTATCTGATGTCATCTTCATATCCATTTAATGGGCGAAACGGATCGTTATCAGGTAAACAACACGTACACGCCACAAACACGCGTTATCATGAATACTTCACCTCCGTAAAATGAGTGTTATATATATGATAATGTTTTGTTATTAATTAAATGTATCTACTTGACATCTTGCAATGATGCACAAATATGAACGCCACAATATTCTGCTCTATTCATTAAATATTTTTCTCGTGAAAAAAGTTTTTTAAGGGAAAGCGCAAGTATATCATATGCGTTCAGATGCAACTGTTTCATTTGCTCTAACCATTTTGCAGAAACAAGTAGAAATGGATTTTTTTATTTTAAATCTTTTTATCTTGAATAAAAAAAAAGTCAGTATCAATAGAAAGGTTCATTCTTAATATTCCAATATACGTCATTGTGAGGTACGGCGTAGTACCCAGTTGAAATGAATCATAACTTCTGCAGACAAAAGTCGGGCTCATCCGGGATTGTAATCCGCGACCTCTCGCACCCTAAGTGAGAATCATACCCCTAGACAAACAAGCCACTTGCTCTGCAAGCCTTACCCACTCACATGAAAAGTGGAAGAGCGGTATATGCAAAAACATAGTGTCAGTTTTCACACGGAGAGTAAAAGAAACGGGCTCGTCCAGGATTTGAAGCCGTGACCTCTCGCACCCTAAGCGAGAATCATACCCCTAGACAAACGAGCCAGTTATTCTGCAATACCTTACCCACTCACATGAAAACTGGAAGAGCGGTATCTGCAAAAACATAGTGTCAGTTTTCACCCGGACAGTAAAAGAAATGTGCTCGTCCGGAATTTGAACCCGGGACCTCTCGCACCCTAAACGAGAATCATACTCCTACATCAAAGAACCAGTTGTTCTGCAATGCTTTACCCACTCACATGAAAAGTGGAAGAGCGGTATATGAAAACACATAGTGTCAGTTTTCACACGGACAGTAAAAGAAACGGGCTCGTCCGGGATTTGAACCCGGGACC
>BOPP01000538.1:0-20247 GCA_017312745.1 Gryllus bimaculatus | reverse complement strand
GCTTTACCCACTCACATGAAAAGTGGAAGAGCGGTATCTGCAAAAACATAGTGTCAGTTTTCACACGGTCAGTAGAAGTAACGGGCTCGCCCGGGATTTGAACCCGGGACCTCTCGCACCCTAAGCGAGAATCAAACCCCTAGACCAACGAGCCTCGTTGTGGTGGCCTTCTCGACCACTTTCAAGGATGTCGATTAGAGTGCAAACTTTAATGCCTATTCCCATCACGCTGACTGAAACGTCCTTATGTTTGCCAATAATAAAAGGCATAATGGGGCACATCCGGGATTTGAACCCGGGACCTGTCGCATCCTAAGTGAGAATCACACACCAAGACCAACGAGCCGTTGTGCTATTGTGTACTTTGAGGCGGGGAACTGTTTACAAAAGATAACTTTCTCTTTAGCTCAACCTGCGTAAACGACAATAAGATGCCGCTTGAGTGGTTTTACGTGATCGTTTCCATTTTACTTTTGGTTGACACTGACACAACGAAGCTATAAGAAAAATGATACGACTCCATCTGTCAAGGACCAGAATGAATGTTTTTATTAAAGAAAAAAATAGTTTTATTTTTAAATCAACAATCTTTCTGCAGCCACATTTAGATTTTTCTTGATTTACATTTTGTTAAAATGTTTTAAATAGTTTCCTTACCTTTTAAACTTCACACCCCAACTTCTCCCGCCCCCTCTTCTCAGGCAAAATTGCTCGACGGGTTGCCCAAATTTCCCCTATGTCCTAGGACACGTCAGCAATACTCACCTCGAAGACGCTGCACTAAATAAACGATTGTTTTCTGATCAATTGCAATGCGTGAAATACTGGGATTATAGAATATTATCTAGTCTTTAAAATAATCATATATAAACAGCTAAGTGCATATCTCTTCGTTGAGAATCTGAATTTAGAACACCATGGACATAGTTGATAGCTTATTCGAAAGCTTAGATAATTTTCGAAGAAGTTCTTCACCAAATTTTCGGCATGAAATAACTTTTTTAGCTAGATTCATATCCTAGATATGAATTTCAAGTATATATTGCATTATCCTAGAGATGAATATTTAATATATGTGTATTGCATAATACATATTTGCCTGGGGCGGATTAATATTTTTATCGCCTGTAGACACATCAAATTTGCCGCCCCCGTTTAAAATTAATGTTACATTTCAAATTGTAACGTTTTAGTAACAATTCCTCATTAATTTGAATGTTTTAACTTTAAAAGTAACATTACATTTTGCACAATGTTTTCATAAATTAAATATTTTTTTGGATTAGCTAATTTTTGCATATAAATATTGTATCTTCATAGCGAGTAACGTTCAACATTATGAATGTTTCATCACTGAAACGTTAACATTAAAAGGAAACTAAAACATGACAACCAGAATTGCAACATGTTTTCCTTCGTCAACGGGCCTTACTTTCAGATTCATATACTTCTCAAATCATAAGGTATACTCTAATGAAGTAGACAAATAAATAGGTTGTATTAAATATTAATATGATAGATTTTTATTTACAACAACTGAACGATTAGAATATTACGACGTTGTAACAGTTTTTATAATTTCCGATTTACCATTATAAACAAGGAATATAACATTTAACGTTTTGGATGGGGTTTTTTATACAGTTGAAATAACATTTTATTAATTATAGCTAATTTGTATTCTCGTTAGTTTCATCACATTGCATTTTACTTTTACTTTTTCTTTTGTTTTCCAATTCGTACGTTTCAGTATTTGACAGCTTCTTACTCTTCTCTTCAAAAAATTCAAAATTGTCTCTGTTGGTTTTTGAAAGTTCTACAACAGAAGTGTAAATACCAACTACGGAACTTAAATCGATATCGACTTTTTGCAGTTGTTTGTCCGACAATACGTTATGCATTAATGCTATATAGGCCCAAGAACAATTTTATATTTTCTTGCTTGTGTAAACCTATTCTCACAGCTCGTTTTGGAACGAGAATATTCGTCAGCACGAATCATTGAGTGACTTCCGCTGGCTGCCACAAGTAACTGGGCCCGTTGCGTGTTGAATCCGTCGGGTAACGGTGTCATAGTGAGTCACTACAAAGAGGATAACTGTGGCTCCTTGGTCTAGGGGTATGATTCTCGCTTTGGGTGCGAGAGGTCCCGGGTTCAAATCCCGGACGAGCCCAAGTTTTTATTCACTCATTAGGTTAATAAAAGGTGAATCTGTTGATAATATTGTTCGTACAAGAACATTAATGTTCCCAGCAGTCGCACTGCACGGCATTACGTGAAAGGAAAGCTTAAGAGACTGACGTAATTTCCGGTGTTGCATAATAGTGAAGCACTTGTATTCAAAGAGGAGCCGATTCAGGAAAAAAATAGTTAAGTTTTTCCCGCGGTTCCATGTTTTCTGGGTGCCAAATTCGAATGTAAGGTTTCTCATTTCGAAAAATGTGAGCTTGATTGAATAAATTTGAAAAGAAAAAAGAAAAATTTCGTAATTTTTCAGCTTTTCATATGAATCTTAAAAAAATACATTTTAAGAAAATAACGTTTAAATACCAAATTGAAACAAGCGAAAGTTCCTACAAAATGCATTTTTACTTTCCCGTATACGTAAATATATAGAAAGAAAGAAATGGGAAAAAACTACCAATAGTTTCGGCCAGAGGTTTCAACCTTGCATGATCTAATATATATTTAGATTTATTAAAGTTCGCTTTGAGCTAATGATCGGTGGCAAATATGATAACAATTAGAATTAGATAACAATTAGAATTAGTACCCCCAAGTTGATCTCAAAGGCAACAACAAAAAGCTTATGGTGGACCATATTTCATTGGGCCTGACTTGGCCGTGTTGTTATCTCAGCCCTTTGCCAGGCGGATTTGAAATTGGCGGGGACGGCAATGAAACCATGCGTGATATCAGGTCATATCGCTGTGGAACATTTCGGGATGATTTTGACTTTCTGAATTTACTAGTAAAAATGCCTTAAATCTAAACATTTTTTAACCGTATTTTTAAGTAAAAGGGGGAATTGGCCCCCACAGGTGCATGCACTTGGTGCGTAATGAACTCACCCAACAAGGATGCAAAGGACTTCCATTTTTGACTCGTACCTTTCGCGAGCTACAAGAAGTGGCACCACTGTTCTCCAGTTGGACAATCCTGGTCTAGGCGCTCGTGTTGTTTCGAGATGGACGGAGGAACATTTTAAAACTAAACATTTTCTCGGCATCAGGAACCCCCAAAACGTGTATATCCGTTGAAACCTTGAAATAGATTTTTCGCAGCGTAATACACATACTCCTCCGTATGTACATACGTATACACGAAAGTATAAAGAGATAAGGGAAATCACTATATTTCAAAACGCAAATTTATGCGGCCTAAGGTTTTGTTCTAAAGAAGGGCATGTGCCATTTTGTTTTAGAAAGTAACATATCTGCCTGCACATTTCGTCTTCGACAGCGTGGTGGTCGTTGAATTTCCACCCAACGGCAGGGGCCAGCATCGCGTCGTCTCCATCGACGCTGCCGCCGCCCTCGTGTCTGCCGCGACTGCTTCCCTGCTTCTACCATCCTCTCCTCCACTTCCTCCGCCGTCCTCACCGCTTCCTCGCGACCCCTTCCTTACCGACTCCATCATCACCTTCACCACCATTCCTTCCATTTCCCGCTTCCACCTTCTCCTCTACCACCTCGATCTCTGCCGCCTGTGCAGTTTCCTCGCCGTCTCCGCCCCCACCACCGCGGACGCTTTCCCCAACTCTGCCTACCCTTCCCCCTCCGCCGTCGCCATCTCCATCCCTGCCGCGTCACCACAACGATCCCTCCCACCTTCCTTCCCCCTCCGCGCGCTCGCTGCCTCCAGCTCCACCCCACAGCCGCCCCCGCGGCCCCCGTTGCCCACCGCCCCGCCGCCCCCGCCGCCCCCGCCGCCTGCTCACCCCCGCCGCCAACCCCCGCCGCCCGCCTCCCACGCCGCTCCTCCGTCCCCGCTGCTCCCACCGCCCCCGCCGCCCCCGCCGCCCCGCTTCGCCTCCGCCACCCTTATCTCCGCGGGCGTCATGGAGCGTGAAATGGAATGTTGCAGTCCCCTGTGCAATAGTCGCTCTGCGGCGCCGCCGTCGACTTCGCCGGGGCTTATTTTTCACGCGAATTTATTAACACGGAGACGGACCAACATACTGGCTACATTACTGTATAATGAACCCGCTTTCTAAATGGTATGCGGAAATGTTACGACATTGAAACCATTTTAGAAACCTACAATTTGTTTGTTAGGGAAGCTGAAATGTGAAGATACTGTCTGTGTATACTGGTAACACTACGAGAGTGCAGTTACTGTTATGTAAATTGGGCAAATATGAATAAGCACTTCCAAGGTCTTTATGCAGTGTGGTCGAAAAATTCCATAGAAATAAACAGGTGTTTAAAAGGTCTTGTTTTTTTAAGACTACCCTGAATCTTGAGTATCTTATGTATTATTGTCACAATTTGCTACACAATTTGTGTATTTTAATATTCAAAGTGGATCAAATTTCGAATTTAATAATCTACTTCCTAATATTTCTTTACTGTTTCCTTTTACGACATTAAATGTACCTTTGATTCTGAGTGAAGTGGTAGAACGACATGTAAAATACTAAATATTGATCTTTTTGTGCAATTAATGTTATTTATAATTCTAAAACTAAAAACTAAGCTTTCAAGGACATTGTAAAAGAATATGTTTGATAAAATTTTACATTTAGTATTATATTCTTTCAATTTACAAACCATATCTTCATTATGTAAATATACTATATACAGTTTTGGTTTATTAAATAGATATAATTCAAAAATACGGCATAGTTACAAGGTATTGAAATTCTAATGTATTTGTGAATTGTTGAAAATATCAATCATTTCCTAAAACAGATATGAACACTTGAGCGTCATACTTCAAACGTTTATCAAACAAAGCTAAACGGGTTTGCGAAACGGCTAATTCCACAAATATACCAACAGCATATTAAATAGCATCATAGAACAATATTATAAAACTAAATAGTTACGAACCCTTCAAAAAATATTATGCCATCCAGATAAAGTTAAACCACGTTTGTAAATGTGATCACTTTTAAGTATTTAAGTACAGAAGTAGAATCAAGAAATTGTGAATATTTGATACTAATTACATACATCGTAAATAAAAGCTGTATTTTGTTTTAAATAAAAAGAACATTCATTCGAGCATTAACATCAACGAACAATAATAATAATAATAATAATAATAATAATAATAATAATAATAATAATAATAATAATAATATTAATAATAATAATAATAATAATAAAACTGGCATTTTAATTAAGACGAGAAATATTCAAAGTTCAGTTCCCATTAAACTAATTTTCTGAAAATATCTGTGCTTAGAACCAGATAATGAAGAAGTGAACATTAATACGATGTTACTTATAAGGTGCGCGAAACAGGTGTTTCGTGCATACATCAAGAAGTCCGTGTCCCGTTTGTTAGGGCACTGTCGAAAAGTCACCGATTTTTGCCGCAGTGTTAGAATACTTTCTCGTTACTACGTAAGTACGCGGTAGGGGTAGAGAGTAGGGGGAGAGTAGTAAGAAAGTGGGTAAATCGTGTAGCAAATTAATTCCTCTAACACGTTGTGTAGTCAGAGACCACAAGGTCCGTCAGGTAAAAATTAAAATGTATGCAAATGGATGTGGTTGTGACATGGATGTGTTTAGTGATGAATTATTCTTTGAAAAATTGTTTTAAAAGCATTTAAAAGGTCTGTAAAAAAGAGTATTATACTTTATTTTCCAAGGGTGTAGGAGATTTAGTGACGTTAGTAATTTAAATTTAATTTAGGTGTTTTAGCCTTTGTGAAATAAGTCATATACAGTATAAGATTTTAGTAAAGGTAAAGTAATATTGTGTCAACACAAATTATTGGAAATTACTCAAATATTTTGTCATGTTCGCAATTACTCATTTGCTGGTGAACGTAGACGGTCATTAACTTAACCTGGTAATTTACATCACAATCTCTTTCAACAGGGCTTTGAACGCAATGGCAGTGATACAAACTTCCTGTACGAAGTACTTGAATATCGTATTTTAACCTTGAAATGTTCCGCTAACACGTTTACCGTTTTACTTCGCGGGACCATGACTCACTGGAGGGACAATACACTACGTCTTTATTTGTCAATGTGTGTTGTTACTTTGTAAACAGCTATGAAGTTAAAACTTACTTCTGTCTGACATCACTAATATATCAATTTCCTTCTTGCATATAACAGTTTTTCATGCATTTTGTTTATGCGTTGTGAGAGTTTAAAATGCATGGTAAAGCAAAATAGGAGGTAAAATATTGAAGACTAAATCTATACAATTATAATACTTCTTGTACTTCTCCCTGATCCGTCACATATAGCTTTTACTGTTCATTGACAAAAATATAATGATATTGGAAATGATTCATCGGATTTTAAAAATGTATATTTCAGAAACTATTTCACATAAAGAGTGATACATTCATAGAACATCCATCTCTCCACGTTTTGGTCATTTTTTCATAAATGTTCATTACCTCCTTTCGTCTTAAAAAACGCACCGGTGTCTAATTCAGCCTAAACGAGGTAGCATTTCATGTAGTAGAAACTGTCAACACGGTGGTTGTAGAAACGGTAATCACTGCATCAACAATGCGATTCTTCAGTTCCTCTATTGTTGTGGGCAATGGAGGCATGTAAGAAATGTCTTTGACATGCCCCAAAGGAAATGATCATTAATTGTACGGTCCCGACAAAAATGTTTACCAATGGAGAGGAGCACCATATTGTTGGAGTACGACATTTTCTGAATTGTCTCAAAGTTGTGGCAGACAAGTCGCAAATTTCAAATTCCTAAAAGCAAAGCGCTCGTTGGTGAATCAAAATGAAGCCAGCATGATAAGATAAAAACTTGGAGAGATTGCAGCTCAATCAATGAAACATTCATTATGTTATGGGTAATAGTTTCTGAAACATAATTTTTTTAATCCAATGAATAATTTGTAATAACCCTGTATATAAAGCAATCAAAACTAATGGTGTCATTTCGTTGAAATTCCAGATTGTTTAAGAAAAATATCTCTCTCCGCATTCTTCCACTTCCTCAGAAGTCTATATGTTCTTACCGAAGAGGTGTACGGAATGGAATATACATGATTCAATAAGGTATGTAACTATTCAAAGAAATAAATAGATAGAAAAAGAATCTTCTGAGGGGCCAACAACCGTTTTTCATGGTGTATTTGTAAGATTATTAAAAAATTGAACAAAGATATGCAAGTAGTGGTGGATAATATGAACCAATGAAGGCTTTCACGGCTAATCGTCACGGAAAAAATCAATAATATTGACACAGAATATTAAAAATTGGATAATTTTGCAAAGCAAATTTGCATAATACTCGTAATTCTCCAAAATTTCGAAAACGTTCATATAATTCTATCTGCATATCTTTCCATAAGAAATTGAGAAAAAAACTACAATTACAAAATGTGGGTACTAATAATATGTACTTTTGTTCAATCTGTTTCTTACATGTCATAAATTATGTTATTGAGGTCTTTAATATCAAAAAATGAAGAATGGTTTATTTTGCTTGTGATAATTTCTTCCACGAATTCTGTGGATTTTTCTACTCTGTTTTACTGTATTTATATTTGAAATACGAATAACAACATAAATTAATACCTTCTGATATAAACACAGAAAACATGAATTGCACTTTGAGACAAAATGCAATAAATTTTTTTGATGTACAGTTTGTCTTCTGGCTTTTATTTATTTTTTGCTTATTCCTACTTGCAATCGCCATGACTATATGTATTCTTCATATTAAATTCTTATTACTACATTTCTACTCCGATACTTAAACTTCACTCCGACAAAATTAAATTTATTTTGATATAATCTTTCTTTCTAAATAATGATTCTAAGTCTCTTTAAACAAAAACATTTGCGAAATCTGAAATCTACATACCGGGACTTAACTGCATGTCTTTTTACGGCTTCTCGTATGCTGTCTCGTCGAGATGTTTATCCACGTTCATAAACATAAACATCACATTCTTGTTGGTTATCATTGTTCCATTGTGCCCTGCATTGTCTGCCTGTGTTTCAATTGTATTGTTGGATATTAGTCATGACCAAGCCGTAACCAAGGATTCTGATTGTGGTTGGATGTATCATTACAGTGTACTTTCATAGAGAGTCAGGAAAATCAAGAACTGAACGATGTATAGTTGCCATGCGAATGTAGATTTAGTCTACGGAGAATTGAGGATCATCTCGGCAAATTCGAAACTCTTCTCGATTGAGGGGAGTGTGACAGTGGAATACTGTGTTTTCATTTCGGGATAAAAGCAAACAGAGGCCAGTCGAAGCATGGGGCGACGTGAGCGAGGTGGGACGTGGTGGGGAGGGGTTGGGCAACGGGTGCCGACAAGGTGGCGCGAGCCTGATAAGTAGCGGCGTGGGCGAAACGAGTATAAGAGCCTCTGAGCGCCGAGAGCCGGCACTCGACCGCGGCCGCCGCCACCGCCACCGCCTCCGCCTCCGTCCACTTCGCCCTCCGTCCGCACCGCTCGCCGCCATGAAGAGCGTCGCGGCCTTCGGTCTGATCGCCACCCTGGCCGTCGTCCTCGCCGACTCTCCAGCGCCGGCACCGCAGACCGCAGCGGCGCACTTTGCGCCCGGGGCACCTGGGTCGCTCGTCTCCTGCGGGCCAGGTGAGAACGGGCGAAACAGTGCATCGTCACATTCTCTTCATTTTCCCTTCCCCTACTAATATTTATTCTTTTACAACTTGCATAAACATTGTTACTTTGATACTGGGTGCGGTATAAAGTATGACATGCGCTTTGGGTAGAGTAAAATGGCATCACTTACAACACCTGCAACCCATTCGTGAAGACAAAAAAAAGCATTGTGGTTTTTGATAATGGTCTCGAACTTCAGACCAGTGTTCAAGTGCGCTCACAGTCAGACCAAAAAAGACCCAAACTGCATTACTTATGTCCGTGATTTAATGCAAAACATTACGCGCATTTCGCTTTTTGTATGTTACGGAAAGAGGTTGATCGGAAATAATTCTCAATTTGTTCTTGAATTTGTCGCATTCTAATTGCGGTACGAAACAAAGTAAAATACATTTAGCAAGACATTTTATGCACTTGAACAGTGCCACCGAATTTGGCCACATCTTCACCGTTTTCGTGATATTTTTAAACACTCATCTGAACACTTAATTTCGTCTTTACGCGTGCGGCGGGTACTTGTTGCGCGTGCGTTACAAGTCTGTTCAACATGTCGCGGAGATAGTTTCGTTACTCCTGTTTTGCAGATCAAATGTGCATCATTTCATCGAAAATGAATTCATTGAAATAGAATTAGATTTATTGTATTACAAAGCACATGCAAAGAACATGATTTGCATGAATATATGTTTTCTATGTTTATAACTGTCTACTCGTTTTCTTCTTTTTGTTAGCCTTGTTCCCTTACAGTCCTTTTTTCTTTCTCCTACTTTTTCAGTTCCACAATTCTGAATATTTCATATCCTCACAATGTTGTTCTTGAAACTCTTGCTTGGTTTTGCTAGTTAACAATTGCGTATCCTCATTGTCTTCCAAACAATTTTATCAAAATATTTGGACTTCTTTCAAAATATGCAGCAGCCAACAATGTAATAGTTTATTTTCTAACTATTCCAATTATGCTTCGATACTAAATATATTTCATAACTTGAGAGAGTAAATAAGAAACAATGAAAGATCAACCCAGCAGGAGGTCCTTTTCCTGGAATCTGGTCATTCCAATGTTCATGATTTTCTCTTAGAGATTAGTACTGCTTGACACGAATAAATGAATAGCACTTGGCGGTTCGTGTCGTGTGAGAATGTGCTCTTTGTGTTTGCGCCCTGGAGACTTCTGCGTGCAGCGCTGGGGCGTCGTGGGCGTGTGGCCGGCTCCTCAGCCTCCGGCGCCGCGCCGGGTCAAGCGCCAGCTGGGCTCCAGCAGCGCCGCCGCCGCCGCCAGCAGCGCGGGCATGGGCACGGGCATGGGCATGGGCTACGGCATGGGCTATGGCATGGGCTACGGCATGATGCCCATGGGCTACGGGTACCCCATGTTCGGAGTCATGGGATGAACGCTTCTCGTTTTGGTTCTGGCTTCTGGAAATAGAAGTTGTTAGTAAACAATTTGTGTACACGTTCGTATTTTGATATATTTTGTACTTTTATATTTTTAAATAAAAGAACTATTTCATGTTTCCTTTGGTGTTCAGGTTTCCATTTTTCATACTTCCCTACAAGCTTTTTAACGATCATAAAAACAGATAGTAAAATTGTGTCTAATCTAATCAACTACCACAAATATTGCTGTGACAGCAGTAAGTCTCCAAGAGATATTTCAAGTCCCAATGGGCTTGAGTGTATTGTGAGTGTGTTTTTGTGCATTTTCTATTTGTCTGTTGACAAAATATTAAAATGATCACTTTGATAGTTTCCGAACACTTAACGTAGCATCACATTCCTACTTCTTAGCGACCATATAATGTTTACTATTTTTCTTTTACGTAAGACAGACTTCTGGCCACTTCTTGCGTATGAAAACCTATTCAAATATGTGCATATTTTTAGCACTCCCAATAGAACCCGTTTGCAAATGAGAAACTTAGTTTTGATATAATGCCTTCCTATAGCTCAAAAGTCATATTTTTAAGTAGTAAACGGTTTCAAGAAAGATTATTTTACCTGATCACGTTTATAAAAATCCCAATAGGGCACATCCTACCTTTCAGAACAAAAATTACGCATCAGTCAGTGATCACGCCCTAGAGTGATCTATGAACTACCATGGCCAACTGACAGAAGTAAACATTTTGTGAGATTCTGGGTGCAAAAACGATATATGTAACACATGAGTTATTGTAAATACGATCATTAATTCGAAAAATCTGATAAATATAAGATAGAGTTCTTAGCAGTGGAAGTGTAAAATAAATATAAAATGCTGAATATTCTGTTTTTTCTCGGGTGGCATGTAAGTAGCACAAATAAAATCAAGTTGTAAAAGCTTCTGATTCGTTAGCTATTCGTGACACATTCATTCAGATACATTCATCCATCCACTCAAACATCCTGAGTTTTGGATAAAAATGTTTGTATCTCCTCTCCATCTACTTATCTTAAATACCTTTCAAACGACTCTAATAGTTCTTAATCGTGACGTGTGTGCAAATATACAGTTCAAATGAACCTTAAACAATGTTCTTACGGCCAAACATTCGAAACCATATTGTTGAGGATATTCCAATATATTTTCTCTCAAATATTTCAGGATAAGGAGGAAAGTAAAACTGAATTTCCGGAATTGGGAATAAATTAGAGAAAAAACAATTTCTTCCTTCACAAAAAAATGACTGATTTTACACATAATTATAGATATTGTTAAATGTTGTGTACTTTTCTATTTATTTTAAAATGTTTCTAATTGTTCCCATTTTCCTCTGTATTGCATACATAATTACTATAAAACGTAAAAAAATACTAAACAGAATTAAAAGCTTTTGTCATAAATACAACGGGAATCGATTCGCGATCCTTGGTACGCAAATATTGCGTTTTTTACTTTCTCGAATACGTAATATGTAAGGATTATATGCCCACTATTGAGAAAGTTACGGGAACAAAAGCTGTAAGTGATTCTTAAGCTCTTACAAAGTTTCTCAAAATATCAAAAGAATTGCAGTAAATAAGCTCAAAATTACGCATTTACAAAAACAAACATTCTCTCAAAATCACCTTTAAAATTCCCCCAAAAAAATCATTAAAAAATATTCTGGTCATCTATGATATTCTCATAGTATAGTTTTAAATTAAAGTATAAAGGTCCTGAAAAATTGATAAATTGGAAGAAATGTTCGGGTTTTTCGATAAAACATAATTCTCTTAATATAAATATTACAGTAAAGAAAGATAAATCATTGTTTAAACTGAGACAATATGTAAATATTTTATTCTACAACACATGTAGTAAAGTTATTCGTATGTATTTGGGAATTGGTTCGATTGTCCGACATTGCCATCTAGCTAATGGTGTCCCCCAGGCCTGGGCCGAGCTAATTCCCACGCTATGAGCGTAAGAGACACGTGTGGAGAATTGTTTCTCTTTTCAATACGTATTACGTATATACGTATTTTCCCCGACCAGGTACGCCTCATCAAGGGTCACCGCCTCAGCCGGAATAAGTTCTGAGCTCCCGACCTGTCTCCCGGCATTTGTGGTATTGTAGTGCATGTGAGTGGGAGTAAGTAAGGGGTGAGTAAAGGACAAGGAAGAAGAAGGAAAGATCGCTCGCGGTCCGTGGCCCGTTTGTTAGAGTTCTGATCGGCATTCACCTGGTGTTGATCGGAGAAACCCCATAAAAACTTCCGATCAGAGCGGCCGGCCGCTGGAATTCAGCTCTAGTCAATGATAGAGTTGGACCTAGCTCTCCAGCCAGTGTCGAAAATACTGCCACCGTCTGAACTCGACCCTAGGACCTGCCGGTCAGGGGTTCAGTTGTTTGTATCGTGACCCTTTTGCATCATGTCAATACCTTATTGGTTTCGTTATCCCTTGTTCTGGCCGATAACAGTGTTTGAGATACTCGTAAAACCTAAGTGTGTATTTAAAGAACCAGCTTCTCTGAACAAGTACAAACGCCGGGATTGGATCACAGCCTCCCCCATAAGTGCAGGAATTAGACGGGGGAAGTGCTTTGTTCACGCGACGATTGGAGAGCGGGAGGGCGCTTGCTGCTAAGAATTAATTAATTCAAGGAGTAGGAACCGGGGAAGGCCCTGATAGATCCCTTATTTGACTATTCAAGGTAGTCAAATGTTTGAATATACGATACAATATGTAGGATTTAGTTCAAGTTTTTAAATAAAACGTTTGTATGTTTTGTAGGCCTCGTGTAAAGGCCAACACACTGTAACTTCGCTTTCTAAATATGTTTTATTTGCCAGTTAATCACGTTTAATTCATTCAGAGTTGAAAAGTAACATGAACTCAAAAGAAGTGGAACGTACTACTAATAGGAAGAACAAGCTATTTTGTAGCGTCACCGGTAGTTATCTTCGCTAGAAATATGAAGGTCCTAATAATACAAAATTAGTTAGAAACTGTATATAGCTTCATTAGTATCATAAGGCTGTGCTGTAGTAATAGTTTAATTATTTGTCTTGTACTAATTATTTTCTTTCCAAGTTTTATTGTAATACTTTGACACTTAGAAATAGTTCGCACATTTGCGAATATTCATCGGGAGTACACTTCTTCCCCATGTTTGACTGTTAAGGTAATTATGGAGTAATTATAAAGGGTAATTGTCATTTTACGGATTCTTAGGCTATGGCCACGTACTTGAGCTTCGGGATCAATGACACCCATCTGGACCAGGTTTTAGTCCAGTTTACCTCATTCATTGACCGAATGTTGGGATGACCCTTTGTTTTTTTCTGAACATAAATGTAGCTACATTATGGGCAGAACGGTCCTAATTGTGGTGGTGAGCACATCGCACTCTTCACCACCAGCTCAGTTGTATGCTACCTGATACGCTTCTCTAAGTAACGGCAGTTGCCATGGATTTAACTCAGTGCAGTGAGAATAGGAAATATTATTTCAATTAATATTTGTTGCCGTAAACACAATTAGCAACGCAGAAACTTTATCCAGCAGTGGCCCAGGCCTCACCGTCCCGACGCTAGGGGGGGTGTCTTGGAGGTGGCCTACTCGTGCAACCTTGATAGCGCTCACACGCTCTTTTCCACTTCCCATCGGGCCAAAACGAGCATCTGCAAAGCTATGAGGGACATTCGACAAATCAAAATCTTAAACGCATGTCCAAAGCAAGATCCAGGAATCCTGTTCTACTATAATAGCATTACTAAAGTCAGTACCCCGGCGCAGCAAATGGCGCAACCAGGTACAAACATAGAAGGCTTCCTTGAGCAATCATGACCCTGACATTAACTCTAACTTCCAAACAAGAGGTCACATGATTCAAGTTTCTAATCAAATAAAAACTCCACTAGCAGCGAACTAGATCCATTCTTTGTGCCAGTGAGTAAAAGAAAACTATTCGAAAACGGAAAAAGATTCAGCTACGCCACCCTCGCCCCACTTCAAATAAATAATAAACAAACTCACGGATCGCACAAAACCAAACTATCAAATATATTCGAATGAATTTCGGCGCCAGGTTAAATTAAAAAGCTCCTCTACCCGAAAAACTACAACTCATTAAAATAAAACTAATTCAACTAACTTTTATTAAACAATGCAATAGCGTTATATAAAACAATAATTAGACCGCTCGTGCTCTATCGTGCCCAATATGAATCAATGCTTCGCAAACAAAAAAAGAATCCAAGTGATACAAAACACGTTCCTCCAAATAGCAACAAGTGCTCTATAGTTCATATCCAAAAACAGACAACTCCACAAAGAACTAAACTTACCACCTATCTCTGACCACATAGTCGGATTGACGTCTGCTTTGCACCATTAAAATTCTCGTCGAGAGTTGTCCTTAAAACGTGGTTTACGGACTACGGGACTTAAGGTTTAGATACTACGAAATTAAATTTTTTCCAATTTCTTGCCCCAATTTTGGGATTTGGGCTTCATTTGTTTTAAAGCGTTTAATTTTTGAACTAATAGTCGGATTGACGTCTGCTTTGCACCATATAATTTCTCGTCGAGAGTTTAATTATCTACGTAATTTCAGATAGACACTACGAAATTAGTTTGGTACTCAATTTTTGCCCCAATTTCGAAATTTGGGCTACAGTTGTTCATAAGCGTTTAATTTTGAAACTAGTGGTCGGATTGAGGTCTGCTTTGCGCATTGAATTTTTCGTCAAGAGTAATACTTATATTCGTGATTTCGTATAGATACTACGATATTAAGTTTTTTCCCATTTTTTGCCCCAATTTCGTGATTTAGGCTTTATTTGATTTCAAGCAAATAATTTCGACACTAAAAGTCGGATTGACGTTTGTTTTGCACCATTGAATTTCTCGTCGAAAGTTGCACTTACATAAGTGATTTATCATAGATGCTACGAAATTAGTTTTGTTTTTTTTTTTCATTTTTTGCCCCTATTTCGATATTCGGGCTTCATCTCATTTCAAGCATATAATTTCGAAACTATTATTCGGATTGACGTCTAATTTGCACAATTGAATTTCTCGTGGACAGTTGTACTTGTATACTTAATTTCAGATCGATTCTACGAAATGAAGTTTTTTCCCATTTTTTGCCCCAATTTCGGGTTTTGGGCTTCATTTGTTTTCAAGCCTTTAATTTCGAAACTAATAGTCGGATTGACGTCTTGTTTGCACCATTGAATTTCTCGTGGAGAATTATACTTGTATACGTGATTTCAGATCGATTCTACGAAATGAAGTTTTTTCCCATTTTTGGCCCCAATTTCGGGTTTTGGGCTTCATTTGCTTTCAAGCTTTTAATTTCGAACTAATAGTCGGATTGACGTCTGGTTTGCACCATTGAATTTCTCGTGGAGAGTTTACTTGTATACGTGAATTTCAGATCGATTCTAAAAATTACGCTTTTTTCCATTTTTTGCCCTAATTTGGGGTTTTGGGCTTCATTTGCATTCAAGCCTTTAGTTTTCGAAACTAAAATAGTCGAATTGACGTCCTTGGTTTTGCACCAGTTGAATTTTCGTGGAGAGTTGTACTTGTATACGTGGATTTCAGATCGATTCTACGAAATTAACGTTTTTCCCCATTTTTTGCCCTAAATTCGAGTTTTGCCCTTCATTTGCCCTTTCATACGTTTAACATTTCGAAACGCAAAATAGTCGGATTGATGTCTGGTTTGCCCATTGAAATTTCTCGTGAGAGTTGTAAATATATACGGGATTTAAGAAAAGATACTACAAAATAATTTTTTTTTCGAATTTTGCCGCAAATTTCGGGGTTTTTGGGCTTTAATTTTGCTTTCAAGCCTTTAATTTCGAAAACTAAATAGTCGGATTGACGTCTGGTTTGCACTATTTGAATTTCTCGTGGAGAGTTGTACATATATACGTGATTCAATCGACATTCTACGAAATTTCGATTTTTTTTTTTTCCCATTTTTTTGCCCTAATTTCCGGGTTTTTAAGCTTCATTTGCTTTCAAGCCTTTCATTTCGAAACTAATAGTCCGGATTGACGTCTGGTTTGCAACCATTGAATTGCTCGTAGAGAGTTGTAAACTCGTATATGTGTTTTCAGATCGAATCAACGAAATGAAGTTTTTGCAAATTTTTGGGCCCGCAATTTCGGGTTTTAGGAGCTTCATTTGCTTTCAGCTTTTAATTTCGAAACTAATAGTCGAATTGAACGTCTGGTTTGCACCATTGAATTTCTCGGGAGAGTTGTACTTGGTTACGTGATGTCAGATCGATTCTACGAAATTAATGTATTTCCCATTTTTTCCCTAATTTCGGTTTTAGCTTTAATTTGGCTTTCAAGCTTTTTGATTTGAAACTAATAGTCGGATTGACGTCTGATTTGCACCATTGAATTTCTTCGTGGAGAGTAGTACTTGCATACGTGTTTTCAAGATCGATTCTACGAAATTTCGTTTTTTTTCCAATTTTTTGCCCTAATTTTCGGGTTTTGGGCTTAATTTTGCTTTCAAGCTTTTAATTTCGAACGCAAATGTCCGGATTGACGTCCTGGTTGCACCATTGAATTTCTCGTGGAGAGTTGGTAAACTTGTATACGTATTCCAGATCGATTCTACAAAATTACTTTTTCCAATTTTTTTTGCCCTAATTTGGGGTTTTGGGCTTTCATTTGCTTCAAGCCTTTAATTTCGAAACAATAGTCGAATTGACGTCTGGTTTGCACCAATTGACTTAATCGTGGGAAAGTTGTATCTTGTATACAGTGATTTCCAAATGTCCGATTCTACGAAATTACGTTATTTCCCCAATTTTTTTGCCCTAATTTTCGGGTTTTGAGGCTTAATTGCATTCAAGCTTTATTTCGAACTAATAGTCGGATTGACGTCTGGTTGCACTATTGATTTCTCGTGGAGGCAGTTGTACTCGTATATGTGATTTCAGATCGGAATTTTAACAAAATGAAGTTTTTTTGGCCATTTTTTGCCCTAACAATTTCGGGTTTTGGCTCATTTGTTCAAGCTTTTAATTTCGAAACTAATAGTCGGATTGACGTTTGGTTGCAAACCATTGAATTTCTCGTGAGAGTTGTATTTGTATACGCGATTTCAGAATCAATTTCTACGCAAATTAAGTTTTTTTCCCATTTTTTTGCCCTAATTTCGGGTTTTGGGCTTCAATTTGCTTTCAAGCTTTTAATTTCAAAACTAATAGTCGAATTGACGTCTGGTTCGCACCATTGAATTTCTCGTGGAGAATTGTAACTTGTATACGTGATTTCAGATGCGATGCTACGAAATTAAGTTATTTCCAATTTTTTTGCCCTAATTTCAGGTTTAGGGCTTAATTTGCTTTCAACGCTTTTAATTTCGAAACAAATAGTCGGATTGACGTCTGGTTTGCACCATTGAATTTCTCGTGGCGAGTTTGTCTTGTATAACGTGATCTTAAGATCGATTCCTACGAACCAATTAAGTTTTTTCCCATTTCTTGCCCTAATTTCGGGTTTTGGGCTTCATTTGCTTTCATCGTTTAATTTCGAAAACTAATAGTCGGATTGACGTCTGGGTTGCACATTGAATTTCTCTTGGGAGTTGTACTTGTATACGTGATTTCAGATCGATGCTACGAAATTAAGTTAGCTTCCCATTTTTTGCCCAAATTTTCGGATTTTCAGCTTTAATTTGCTTTCAAGCTTTTTTATTTTCGGAAACTAATAGTCGGATATACGTCTTGGTTTGCCACCATTGAATTTTTCTCTTGGAAGAGTTGTACCTTGTAATACGTGATTTCAGATCTGATTCCACAAATTACATTTTTTCCATTTTTTTGCCCCTAATTTGGGGTTTTTGGGCCTTCATTTGCTTTCAGCCTTTAATTTGCGAAACTAATAGTCCCGAATTGAACGTCTGTTTGTGCATTGATTTCCTCGTGGGAGAGTTGTAACGTATACAGTGATGTTCAGTTTCGATCTACCGAAATTACGGTTATTTCCCATTTTTTGGCCACTAATTTCGGGTTTTTGAGCTTTAATTTCTTTCAAAGCTTTTATTTTCGAAACTAATAGTCGGAATAATACGTCTGGTTTGCACCATTGAATTTCTCGTGGAGAGTTGTACTTGTATACGTGATAATTCAGATCGATTCTATCGTAAATCGTTTGTTCCCGCATTTTTTTTGCCCTAAATTTGGGGTTTTTTGGGATTCATTGTGAATTTTAAAGCCTTTAAATTTCGAAACTAATAGTCGAATTGACGTCTGGTTTGCAGCCCATTGAATTTCTCGTGCAGAGTTGTACTTGTAATACGTGATTTCAGATCGTTTTCTACGAAAAATTACGTTTTTTTTCCCATTTTTTGCCCTAAATTCGAGTTTTGGCCTTTTCACTTTGGCTTTCAAGCGTTTTACATTTCGAAAACCAATAGTCGGATTGACGTCTGAATTTTCCAACCATTGAATTTCTCGTCGAGATTTGTAAAATATACGGGATTTCAGATAGATACTACAAAATTAGTTTTTTGTTCGGGGGATTTTTTTGCCCTAAATTCGGGGTTTTGGGCTTCATTTGCCTTTCAAGCCTTTTAATTTCGGAAACTAATAGTCCGATTGTACGTCTGGTTTGCAGCTATTCATTTCTTGTGGAGAGTTTGTACTAGTATATGTGATTTAAAGATGATTCTACGAAATACGTTTTTTTTCCATTTTTAGCCGTAATTTTGGGGTTTGGGCTTCATTTGCTTTCAAGTCTTTAATTTCGAAAACTAATAGTCGAATTGACGTCTGGTTTGCACCATTGGGAATTTCTCGTGGAGAGGTTGTACTTGTATACGGTGATTTCAGATCGAATCTAACGAAATTAAGGTTATTTCCCCAATTTTTGCCCTAATTTCGAGTTTTGGGCTTAATTTGCTTTCAAGTTTTAATTTCGAAACTAATAGTCAGATTGACGTCTGGTTTGCCACCATTGAATTTCTCGTGGAGGGTTGTACTATTATACGTGACTTAAAGATTGGATTCTACGAAATTACGTTTTTTTTTTCCATTTTAGCCGTAATTTTGAAATTTTGGGCTTCATTTGCTTTCAACCTTTATATCGAACCTAATAGTCGATTTGACTCTGGTTTTGCACCATTGATTTCTCGTGGAGAAGTTGTACTTGTAAAGTTGATGTCAGATCGATCTACGAAATAAGGTATTTCCCAATTTTTGGCCCAAAAAAAAAAAAAAAAAAAAAAAAACTAAATAATTTCGGCTTTTGAGCTTAATTTGCTTTCAAGCCCCGCTTTTTTTTTTTATTTTTTTTTGTTTGTTTGGGATTTTGAAACCTAAATTCGAATTGACGTCTGTTTGCACAATTGAAATTTCTTCGTAAAGAGTTGTCATATATATGGTGATTTAAGATCAGATTCCTACGAAATTACTTTTTTTTTCCATTTTTTGCCCTAATTTAGGGTTTTGGGTTCTTAATTTGCTTTCAAAGCCTTTAAATTTCGAAACTAATAGTCCAGATTTAACGTCTAGTTTGCACCATTGAATTTTTCTGTGGGGGTTGTACTTGTATACAGTGATTTCAGATCGAATTCTAACGAAATATCGTGTTTTACCGTTTTTTTTGCCCTAAATTCGAGGTTTTTGGCCTTCATTTGCTATTCCAGAGTTTAATTTCGAAACCAAATAGTCGGATATACGTCCTGCTTTGCGCCATTGAATTTCTCGTGGAGAGCTTGTCAAAATTACGGGATTTCAGATAGATACTAAAATTTAGTTTTTTTTCGATTTTATGCCCAAGTTTTTAGTTTTTGGGGCTCATTTGCTTCCAAGAACCTTTTAATTTTGGAAAACTAATCGTCGGATTGACGTCTGGTTTTGCACTATTGAATTTCCTCGTTGGAGAGTTGTAAATATAAGGGATTTCAAGATAGATACAACAAAAATAGTTTTTTTCGATTTTGTGCCAAAATTTCGGGTTTTGGGCTTCATTTGCTTTCAAGCCTTTAATTTCGAAA
>BOPP01000537.1:34500-60028 GCA_017312745.1 Gryllus bimaculatus | reverse complement strand
AGAAATTCTTGAACTCACGAAAAAGTGCACAGATAAATCTCACCCATACGTCACATACAGTTATTACTTTTTTTTTACTAAATAAATCTAAATCTAAATCTAATGTATCATAAATTATTTAAACCCTTGAACAAAAAATAATCAGTATGGCTACTTATTTTAAAATTTGTATGACACCCCTTACATTTATTTTTTTTTGCACGTTCGATTGCACCTCTCAGACTATGCACCTCTCACTTTTGACCTTTCCTTGTAACTTTCCCAAAATAAAAGTCACATTTATCACTCGTATCATAAATAACTATTTATGAGTTTGTAAAAGAAATAACAATACAAACAACGGGAGGAAGCTAAATACCTAGTGCAGAGGTCAGATTCATTTGGATTAAGTAAATTGAACTGAATGGTCGATTTTCGGTGTCACTTAAAGTACAAGTAGTATATACAAAAATCCCAGAACGAGTTCCTTGATATATTGTCAAAAATATGAAATTTCCATATTAAGCTATTTTTCAAATATTCATAATATTATGTAAATATAAAAGAAATTTCTGAAAATATTACCGTTCTCTTTCAATTTCACGCGCTGGGTGCCTGTCATACAGCTGGACCGAGTTAAATGGATAGAATAATAAAATAACACATTTTCATATTATACCTCCATATTTACAAAATATCTACAACATTTCCCAAATTTATGAAATTTTTTTAGTATTGACATATTTTAAGTGTTGAACCATTTTAAAGCTGGACGAATTGTTGGATTAATTAGCTCAAGGTTTCATATTTTTTAACTTTATGTGATATATTGAGAATATCGAACCATTGTATGCGTTGAGTCTTCATTATAGAGCTAATCAGAGTAGATAGATGAAGAGCCCCAAAAAGTAAAATAACTACATATTAACAATATTTACTCATTTAATGCATTCAAAGCATATTTTAAAGCTATGCCGAGTTCGTTTGATCTCTCCAGTATTAATATTTAATATTAAATTTAATTAAATATATTTAAATACAAATGAGACTGATGTAATTATAGCTAACATGTAAAAGTGCGTAATAGAAAAGGTGTATTAATATAACGCAATATTTCACATGAGATAAAACAACTGATACATAAATATAATGGTACATATCACAATAGATAACAACGTTTTTTAATTAAGGTAACAGGTATGTGAAATATTTTGCAAGAGATAAAATAACAAAGATATCTCTACCATGTACCTTTAAAAAGAACGCTTTAACCATTATAACGTCAGTCAATGTATGTGTGGGGTGTCGAGCCTACATCCGTCAGTTCTTTGTCTAGAGGATACAGCAATGGGGTGAGTTGAAAAACATATTCAGATATTGAAAAAGAAGGAATTTTAGCAAATCGTTGGAGACTACTCTTTTTAATCTCGCCCTATCTCATTATCACTATGAAATTACTGTAGAAATGTAGAGTAAACATGAATATTTAGCTTGATTAAGTATATATTTTATTTCTCCATCAGAAGTTTTAAAACCTATAAATCCCTTATAAGCAAGAAATGCTCCAATATTCGAGAGAGAAACTTATTAGAGGGCCGTGGTAACGAAAAAGTGAAAAATCCGAGTAGCGAAATAGAGCAAAATATCCTCAACTCTTGGTGTTGCCAGGATCCGTTTTGTGAGCCCTCAACACCGAAAAATCAAATGACGGCAATGCCCCTATCCGTGTCAGTCCGTCCGGGTAGCGACTAAAGCGCTCAGCCGTTTTTCTCCAAAATTGAAAAATTGCCAATTGATCTGTCTGATGTCTCGGTCATTTGAAATTGAAACCGATATAATAACTTCGGAGGAAGCTTTATATTAGCTTATAACCCATTTTCAAAATGTTTCAAAAATGGCTTCATCGTTTTTTATTAAATATTTTTGTTAGGTAGTGTGCAGAACGTTTGAGAGAACGGTATAAGTCACATTTTCGTTTAAATCTTTAATTTTTCGAAAATGTATCAAAATCAAATTTGTTTTGCGTCTTCCTACACCATAAATTTTCAAGGTAATTTTTTCCTAATGAAATGTTTATTTAAAAAAGCATTTCAAAAAAAGTCAAGTTCAACATTTCATAATTATGAGTATTTTTATTTACTTTTAGATGAAGGATAGGCGTTTTTGAAAACATTTGAAACAATTTTCTTCGAAATGGCTTCAAATTTTGTCTTTAAATTTGGTCCTCGTATTATCAAAGAACTGTAAAGAAAGTAGGAATGGTTATATTTTCGATGCACATTGCATTTTCGAGAATTGAAAAAAAAACTTCGGAATTGTAAATTCGAATTTCGTGTGCAGCGTTTCAGCCTTAGCCAATTCGTAAAGTAGCAACTCAGAGGTATCAATATTCTTTAAATTCATTACATTGTTGTTAGTAATGATGATAGTATAGTAAAGAAAATATTTATATAAAAGGGAATAGTATGAAAAAAGTAGTAAATCGTAACTTAGGTTTAACAAAAACACCTCTATACTTTAAGGAGTTTCAATCGCTGATTACGACATTAAATAATTGAAAGCTTACTTGAAGTGTAGTCAAGTTAGACTTGTGAGAAATTGTCTTTGCATTTCTTTGTTATGTTCTGGAACTACTGTAATATTTAAATTTATCTATGTTCGTTTCATTTCTAAAAGTAAAAAATGACTATTTTTCCTGACAATGAAGTTTTTCAGGTACACGCAGGCCTGAACAAGACGCTAATCGTATGACTTAGACTTTTTTAGTTTTAATAATGTTTTAAGTATGGCAGAAATTACAATATTTTCATATTACGTAACTTGAATCACGTGATAAAGAACGTGCTGTTGTAGATGTTGTACTTTTGTTTTTAATTGTTCTTGTATCTACAGGTTTATTTATTCCATATGTATTTTTAACGAGCGTCTATAAGTGGCATTGCATGGTCAAGCTATGCAACCATCAAATCGTCAATGGATATTTCGTATAATTTATTTATTCTGTGCCCAACAGCGATTTTCATTCTTATTACAACATACGAAAGAAATAGTGTTGGAATACCGTAAGTCTAAGAGAAAACATACAGAGTGATTCAGTCCTCGTTGCTAATACGCTATAGACATATCCCATATGTAATGCACAAACTCATTTACCTTATGAAAACTAGATACTTTTCCTCGTAAATATAAATAAATATTTGTAAATAATTAAAGTTAAATTTAGAACTATGTGCATGTGCTCGTGTAGCACGAGCTGTGACAAGTGAGCGAGCAGCTGCACTTCGCGTTGAGGCTCGCCACATTCTGGAAAACACAGTTATTAATGCTATCTTCTAAGGTCCAAAAGCGAACGCAACGTAAATAGCCCGCAAGTTCAACCCATCACAATCACTTGGCAATTCATTCAGAATTCCAAGAACCAATCAACCTACAACCAATTCATGTAGAGTGATTTCGACATTTTCATTTTCAGCGGTAGCAGCAGTTGGGCATTACAGACTTCCAAATCGTTCTGAATTCTCGAGGTATTTCTGCACAAATACAAAAACAAAAACAAAAAACAGGAATGTCTCAAACCGTTCTTTGAGCAGATGAAGCGTGTTTTGAAAGAACTGGAACAATTAATGTGCATACTTTGCATTTGTAGGGTGAGAAAAATCACATGTTACACTTCGCGTAGATCACCAAGAGTGATCCTCTGTAATTGTGTCGGTTGTGATTGTGGATGAAGTGACCGTCGGTGGCCACATTTTACCCGAGTGCTTGAGAGGCTTTCAGTATCTGAATGTTATAACTCAAGCACTCCCTTCGCTTTTTGAGGACTTTGCGTTTAATGTGCGGTCACAGATGTAGTTCCAGCATGAAAGCGCTCCCCGCCTTATTATTACGGAGTTTGGGAATACCTAGATATTCAATTTCCAGGTAGGTGAATCGCGCGAAAAAGGCCCAACAGTACGGCCGCCTCGATTTCCGGATTTGGATCTGGTAACTATTTTTTACTCGATGTTAATGAAAGACCTCTTTTATGCTACTAATGTCGTGGATCAGCATTGCCTTTCTCGCAATGAGAGCGTGGCGGCAGAAATAAAAAAGGGACGACCCGGCGGGATTGTGCGCGTCACGGAGGCAATGAGGCCAGACGACGTCAGTTGGAACACTTTCAGAGCCCCAATTAGACGAGGTGAAAAACAGAAATTGTGGGTGTAGACGCAAAAAATTCTAAATTATCCTAAATAACACCTAAGTAATATTTGTTCCTCTCTTTTCTCATATTCATTAGATAAATAGGTAATAATAGAATCAGGGAACATTGTTGAATATAATATGGGCTATCTTTATGCAAAAAATGACTACAAAACTGAATACAAAATAATATTGTTTTCAAAACTATGAATAGGTTTTACATTATTTTCTTTTGCACACACGATTAACTTAATGTGTTTTATCAGAGAGTTCTGTATGTGCAAATAGAAGCCAATCTTCCTGTGTAATTAAATTAAAAACCAAACTTCAATAATAAGTACTGATCGTCACAATTTTCATTATCAACTTTATAAAACTCCACTTTTAAAAGTCTTAGATTTTATTGCAAGTGACGTTCTCCCTTTCTATTAAAAATGCAATAAATGTACAAAATCTGTAAATTTCAATATCAATTAAAGCGTTAAACACATATCATAATAATTTTTTTCCTAGAGAAACTGTTACATAATTATAGATACCCAAAAAGTTCCTTGAAAAGTTCCTGTAACGTTTGTCTCAACATTGGATCCACCATGTAATGGAGATTTGTTTGATTTTGATTTATTATTAAAAACGCAAGTACAATTTCTTCTGGACCTCATTTACTTTCCTAACCTCGATGTGCAGAAATGTTTGTTCTCTTCAAAAATATTTGCTGAAACATCTCTTATAGTTACAAATAATTATGAACATTAAAAAAAGGGATTAAAATTATAAAGTCATTATTTTGGTAAGATTTCGAATCAGCGAACTCGAAAACTAAGAATGTCCAATATAAATGAGGAGACCCTTTTAGTATACTAAAATGATATATTATGCACATTTGGAAAATACAATAACTTTTTGCAAATAATTTATACAAGTTAGTATAGAAATTAAAAATAGTACAAGACGAGAACTGCTAGGCAAGGCGAAACGTTTTTCGTATTTTGTTAGTAATGTGTAATACAAAATTTGGTTTTTGTAATTATTTACAGGAAGTGTAAAGATTTATTTGAAGTGTAAAGATTTAGAGGCAGTGTAAAGATTTAGAGGCAGTGTAAAGATTTAGAGGCAGTGTAAAGATTTAGAGGCAGTGTAAATATTTAGAGGCAGTGTAAAGATTTAGAGGCAGTGTAAAGATTTAGAGGAAGTGTAAATATTTAGAGGAAGTGTAAAGATTTAGAGGAAGTGTAAAGATTTAGAGGAAGTGTAAAGATATAGAGGAAGTGCAATGATTTAGAGAAAGTGTAATGATTTAGAGGATGTGTAATGATTTAGAGGAAGTGTAATGATTTAGAGGAAGTGTTATGTTTTAGAAGAACTGTAATGATTAAGAGGAACTGTAATGATTTAGAGGAAGTATAACAATGTAGGTACAGATTATTTCGAATATTACACAAATGACAGTAATATAAAAGGGTATTGATAAATTTTGTCTTTGCACGGTCTAGTGGCAGTATTCCTAAGGCGGAAAAGCGTCGTGTCACCCCATCTGTTCATTTCGGCCGATATCGCGTGTCCAGAATAGATTGGGAAAAACGGAAGAATGTTGACACTGATTATTGAAAACAAAGTATTTGTTTCCACTTAAATCTTATAAACTCGCCAATTTGTACTTGGGAAATGGGGAAAAGAGGATCGCCATAACATGTCCTAATATATCCTAGGAAAATTAAAACTGATAAATATATACATTAGCACATATTAAATAATATCGATGAAGGTTAATTGCCATATACTGCAGAAATTATCCCCAAAATTGTTAGAATGATGAATAATATTTTCAAACTCTTGAAAACATTTATGGAGCAGAGAGGAAGATGAAATATATTTTTAACAAGGTTAATATATTCTTTTTTTTTTCAGCGATATGCCTAAGATAAACACCATTCCACATGAAAAAGAGGCTTTCAATAAAGTGGCATCAGAGTGTAAAATGATCTCTCGAGAACCTTTCTCAATATATTATCCGTCTAAATGCGTACTACCAGACAGACACAAGAATCAACTCAACCGAATACTAAACTTTGAGGTCCGTGAAGATGATATGTTTGTGCTTACGTATCCTAAAATCGGTGAGTATAAAACTGAAGTTCTTTAATACATTTTGTAACTCATTTTTCATTACAAGTACATCGCAATCCACAGGGAAAGCTGACACATTTAATGGTGTAACATTTCAAATTATTAAGCTGAAAGAAAACATCAACTACAGATCAATGGAAGCTATACACAAAACCTAATGGAGGTTGAAATTCTACAATATATTTAGAATAATGTAATATAATTATGTTTATACTTTATAAACATCATTACATTACATTTAAAAAACCTACATATGTAAAAATAATAAGTAAGGATAGAATGTGACCCTTAAAATTTTAAAAAATCCCATTTTGATAACAAGGCATATCATTTTATAGGATTATAAAATTAAGATTTAAGATTAAAATTAACATGATAAATATATTGAGTTATTTAGTATTTGTAACAAAATTGATTAAAGAAAGACTTGTTGAGGTTAAATTTTCTTGATGGTTTTTAAATCTTCCTGTTGAAAATAAGTGTAACTGGTTTAATATTTTCCCTACTTGTGAACTTCAACAAATGTAAATAGTGTTGTTAAAACAGTACGTATTTCGTATTTCCATGCAATATAAAAGAGGATATTAAAGATTATTTTTAAAATGTTAGTTGTAAAATTCTTGAACTAGAGACGAACAAGCGAATATAAAATAATATAAAAATTCTAACTGACCTAGTATCCAACTTCTTAGCATCACAATTCATTTTATGACCAGGATTCGCAATAAATTGTGGTAAGCAGACTACTTTCTTTGCCAAATTACTCAAAAAATATTCATTTTCGTAAAATTCAAAGTGAACTTATTTTAAGATGTTTTTAATTAACACACTTCAATAAAATTATCTTCTTTATTATAGTTGTAGGAAGACGTTTAAAAATTTTGAATTTTTAACCTTAGGATTTTTAACCAAAATGAGATATACTCGATTCTCTGAATTGTCCTTCAGACTACACACCCACAAAAGTTTATCGAAAAACTAGTCGTCGTTTTGAGAAAAAAATTGTTAACTAAAAATTAAAAATTACGTACATTTCACGCAAAATTACGCGATAAGTAATTAAATTACACAATGTAATTGTAGAAAGACTAAGAAAAAATCCTAACCTTGTGGTTCAGTCGCTAGCGTTCACAGCAGACTGTCGGAAGGACGAACGGACAGACGGACAGAATGACGGATGGTCGGAGGGATAGAGAGACTGCTGGCACACAGACGCTCAGACGGACGGACAAACAGACGGAATGTCAGGCGGACGAACTGGCTACCGAACCAGCAGACGATCAGATGGCAAAGGAAAGCGGTTAGCCTACTAAACAGGTGGCCGAGAAGAAGCTCAACAATGACGGACAAACAAACAAACGGGTGGACGGACGGACAGACGGACAGATAGGCGGCTGGACAGAAGACCTGAAAAGTTCGAACAAACAGACTGTCAAACGGGCGGACACAAGAATGGGCGAACGGTTGAAAAGGATGGGCTCACGGTTGGGCGGACGGATGGACGGACGGATGGGCGGGCGGACGGATTGCGGACGGATGGCGGACGGATGGTCGGACGAATGGTCGGACGAATGGTCGGACGAATGGTCGGACGAATGGTCGGACGGATGGCCGGACGGATGGCCGGACGGATGGCCGGACGGATGGCCGGAAGGACTATATTTTTGCATAAAAGGAAACAAAACAATGTTGTGATTTGTATATTACAGAATTATTATTGTTTAATTAATTTGCTTGATTATTATTGAGTTATTGTTGTTATGAAATATAACTATATTCTACATTTTCTGCAGAATTAGTTAATTTTGAAAAATGTTTTATAATGCATATTGGTATGAAATAACTATTTTTTCGATGTCTTATTATTTTTTATTGTTCTTTTTTCTCACTTCAAATTAAAACCTTACATAGCAGAATGTATTCTGATGTTCCTTTTTTGTATTTATCTAATAGATTTTTAAAATGACACTCAATTTTGTGGAAAAAACGTGTCTATTTCATCTTCGAATAAAGAGTATCTTTCGGTAAGAATAAAAGGTTATGACCAAGATTTATAAAGGAACTTCATGTCTAAAAATGTATCTGTTAATTTTCTTTGACCTATCTTTTTCTTTAAACAGGTTTAAGTTATGACATCATATACGTAATAAGAAAACATTTAAACTTGTTTAGGTACCACGTGGACGCAGGAAATGGTGTGGCTTCTTTCGCATAATTTGGATTATGAAAAAGCTAAACAGTTGGAACTCTTCCACAGATCTCCGACTCTTGAGTGAGTACACTTTTTTCACTCCGTAATCATCTGTTTACATCATTACAATTAATTATCTTACCATTACCATTCCCCAGTCTGTTAACACCATGTTCGAAGTTTTTCAGGCAATAAAATTCAAAAATATAATGATATCATATGTTGTTGATATTGCACAAATATTTTATTAACTATGTAATAATTTAATTATTTGTCTTTTAGTACATATTTACTGATGTTTTCAAATATAAAATAATTAAAGTCAATGTCACCCACGAAAGACAAAATAAGCATTGTCTCCTAGAGACAAAACAAGCGTGTCCCATGTGCCGAATAAATAGTTTTGGCAATTTTCTTGAACTTCGTTTCTGCACAACAATCGGTCGAAGTTGCTAAAAATATCCATATAGTTTTCCTTATGTTGAGCCGAAGCAAGAGTCAAAAAGGCTCTGTGGCGCAACCCAGAGTTTCCTATGGCAAGTGTAATGGTGTGTAGTGTGGACTTGATGTTTTCAACAAGCAAACGTGAAGTACTGTGAGTGGTCTAAATTTTTTGGATATACTGAATTAATATATGGCGGTTAGAATTGGCGTTTTTTTTTTATTTATTTTGGGAAGGCTTTGTTGCAAACGTTACCGTGTATGGATAACCATACAAGGCTAACATTTCCATAAACTGCTGACTTTCTAATTTGCAATATATAATGTTTTTTATATAAACGAGATTTAGACGAATAAATTTATTTCTGGAACTATGGAGAATTTATTACCATGCTACGCCATCAAAATAATTTGCAAAAACGAAGATAGGTTGAATGCACGGAACAGCGAAACTAGTCACATTACAAAAACAGTTAATATGATCTAAAGTACCACTTGTTAACCAAAGTTGTACTAGATAGTAAAATTACCCGACCTGTACACTCGAATGTACAGCCATCTAAATCGGAACTTTAGTATCACCAATTCTGGCTTTTTCTTACAAAAAATAACCACAGATGAATCCCTCTTCTAACACCTGACCTCACAATCCTAATCTCATGTCTGTCAACCTACCCAATAACAAATTCTACCTCATGGGGCTGCAGAACTAGCATATCTATGGGACTCGTGGAAGATTTTATTGAGAATCATCAACTATCCAAGTAAACAGTCCACAAGAACCAACCAACCGAATTTCATTGGTGGTAATCCTCCGTTCACCCCACGTCCGACCGTTACATCACCTCCGACCCATCAAAAGACAGTCCCAATTCACGATTGACGTCTCCTCCATGTTCACATCACACATTATACCATTCCTGAAAGAGACAAAGTCCTTGAAGCACACCTCCTCAGAAAGATCGAAATTTCCTCCCGAATCTCATCCATAAAGCTCATTGACAAATCTATTCACAACTTACGTACCACATTAAACATACTTATTGGAAAATCACCACCTACTCCAACCACTTCTATCATACATTCATCGACAAAATATTAACAACTATAAGATTAAAACGACAACTATAGAGACAAGGACTTCATCAAGCACAGACAAATCAAACAAAACCCAACCTAATGAAGACGCAACGTCCACTGCAGCCAACGAGCCATTAAAAAACTCGTTAATACAAACAAATTAAAAATGATAAATGCAGCCCAAACACAATCCATAACGTCATTAAGGCGGTGTGAGAGGATTTTCCTACAATATCCTCTCTCCTAACCATAGTCAAGAACCTCACCCGTGACCCACAAACATCTGCGGACTCCTAATCCTGACTCTGGATCTTTCTATTATAATAAAAATCTCCATCCCTTGTCAGGTATCGTAGAATGGTGTGACATTGATAACATTTGTAATTGTTATTGAATAAAATGCGTCTGGAGTTTTGAGATTTGTTGATAATGCAATTTTGAGAATTGTAGCAAATATGCAGATATTAAAGCACAGTTTAAAGTAAAAAAATGATAAATATAACACGAAATATATCCTTAAAATATTTAAAACACCGTCTATCAAAGTCGTTTCTGTTTGGATATATTCGGTCCTCTAAATTAGAGATCATTAAAGGACGTGTTTTAGTGATAATAGTCACCAGTTTCAACCTTCAATGAAATTGGACAGACAGCGTTAATTTTATTTAGTCTTCATTCAATCAACATCAAAGTTATCCTTGTCCACAAGCGTAAATATCTGACGAGTGGTATCCAGTCTCCTAAAACCAATTATTCAATATTCCCTCTCACTAAGTAATTGGCGAATCACACCGACGTATCTGTAGAATGTACATTTCCGCTTTCCTGACACCTTCTTCACCAAGACATACACTCCCGGATTAAGTGCATGTGAGGTTGGAGTTGACAATGTTTCATTTGTGGCATTCTCAGTACTATGTAAGCGCTCGTCAGTCGATGACAATTCTCCATTCGTTTGAGAATGATCATCCGTCTCAGATGTTTGATTTTTGGCAGAAGTGGTTCTTTTTCCTGACTGAACTCTGTTCAGCAAACTTTTTATTTTTCTTACTTCCTTAGCACCAACGTCAGCTTGTCTCTGACCCTTAGAAATTGTAATCAGAGAACCCTGCATAACATTTTCAACATTGTGGTATAATTGAGCATCAGGATGTTTGGTAATAACTTTGGAAGGATGAAAGGTTCAATGGCAATTTCTTTACGCCAAATAATAAATGTAATATGTAATGGAAAGATCAGTGTTTAATATTATTACATGGTTTTACAAAAATACTAATCAAGGTGACCCGTCGACTGTTATCAAATTAACCCTATTCGTCAAATGATCACAAAACTCTCTACCATTTTAACGTAGAACATTTTTCAATTCACAATTTTTGTCGCAAAGTCTCCTACTTACAACTAACTTGTTAGATAATTCAATAAAATAAGTGCCTTGGTCTCAGCTTGAAAGTTTTCAGCCTTAAGAATTTCTTCGAAATATAATACACATGTTTTAAAACAAAACATCGCCACAGTTATTAATCTTATGAAACAGTAATATGTCTGTTGACACTCATAATCACATAGAATAATCAACTGCCGCCCAAGAAAAATATCAACACAAGAGTTGTAGCTGCTACATCATACAAACACAGAGTGTAAGAAAAATATGAAATTCACCCGTTTATATAGAAATCACCTTAATCTACGATAAACCTAAATTATCAAAAAAACCATCACTACACTCCCAACAACATTAGACCTGAACGACGACGGACGACGAAATACAACTGTTGGTTCATGGGTCGCCAAATCAATTCAAATTTGGCGCCATTCTTCGCCATTCTCTATTCTACTAGTTTCGCTTCTCTTTAAAGACGTTTTAGAAAAAAAGTCAAATATTTAGTTTTCCTGCAGCGAAGGTTATGCTTAAAACACCGCGCATAGTCTAATGTTGTTTAAAAACCGCGCGTAATGCTTCCCAATTGACCAAGTACTTTTTTGTAGAAAATTATTAGAAATAGATAGTCAACTGCTTCAACCGGTTCAAAAAGTCACCAATAGATCGCACCACCTCTTGGGTGGCTGCGACAAAAAGATTAACCTATTGTCTGATTTTCTGGAATTAATTTTTTGCACATGCGACGAGCTTGCATTGTTTGAAAATCAGAGGAGTCGCGAGCAGTTTCGTACTGATCGTGCAGAGAAACTATGTAAAACGTGTATTAGGCGCATGAAAACTTTGATTCGAAACGTTGTAAAGCAATTCCCAGCACATTTCTACACTCTCCGTTACCTCAAACTCCAAAACGTGGCAGGAAGTAGGCGTGCATAAGCACCAAGCGTGAAATTCGTAACGAATGCGCATTTTTGTCCAAACGGGTAACCATGGCAACCTCTTCAATACTTCGGCAAAGCAAACATATTTGTAAATTATGTAGCACGTTTTTAAAGAACCATCTCGACTGGTGAGAACAGAAGTTGATGCACGTTGGAGTTTCTGCTATTTCTCTAACAATTCAATGCAATATTTCGCAGCCCCAACTACCAGAGTACAACAATAGACAATAGTAATGCACCCTGTTCCGAAGGCGTTCTTCACTATAATCTTCAGTGCTTACCCCAAAACGCTAACCTCCATTTATTTCTAATACTAAATCACCGTCCTCTAACTCACATTTTTCAATTGCTTGTAGGCCGTTCGCGTTTTTCATCCCGTAAGCTGGAGTGGACCTCCGATTCATTCAACGACTGCCTTATTGTCCAACGATATCCTCATTTTCAAACAAAAACTTCGAAAAACTCATCTTACTCTGGGTTTACACCTCTCCTCGTCTCGTTTATTCTTCCCATAAAATTAGTTTCTTCATAAGCGCTTCCCGTGATTCCTCAATAAATCTTCCCTGGCAATTCAGCAGCTGTCGTTCTGCAATTCCTTAAAAGAAATTCCAACCATACACACCCGACCTCGATTAGCCATTGGGCACCGTATTCCACCAAATTCTTCTGATACTTCGAATCCTCACCTATGTCCCCAATCACCGTCCTTAATTATAATACTCCTTACCTTAATTATAATTACCTTAAATATAAATTACGCCAATCCATCCACCGTCCGATACCTTTCAAAATCCTTCATAATCTATCCTCTCCAACGCGGCACCATCTCCCCAATCTCTCCACCCTTTTACGAAACCATTAATGATATTCCGTTCCCGCATTCATGAATGATATGCATCAATGATATTTTATACATCCCCGGTATCAAAATCTTCCTCCGACCTGATGACCTTGCTTTCTTTGCGCTTGACGTATTCCTTAAAAATCTCTCAGTCTAATCCATAAATCTTTTATGAAATGCCACCTCTTGGCGACAGAATCTCGAACCAAACCATATCAGAAGTAATCCTTCCCTCCTACAAATCTCCCACTCATAACTACAGAGCTCCCATCCTCTGTTTATCCACATTGAATATCTAGTTGTAATCTTCTCGCAGGAACGTCTTTGGTCCCTTTCATATCATTCTGTCTTCTAAACAAACCTCAGAATTAACATTTCCAAAATCTCATCTGAATAACCAATTGATCCATCATGAAAAGAGAATCCTTATCGACTACTGTATGAGCTCAAACCTTGCGTATGCGCGTACCACATAAACATCAACCTCCCTTACCCTCCCGACTATACAAGCAAAATAGAAAACAGAATAAGTCGCTTCATTTTAGACCCTCTGTCCTAAAATGTACAACGACATTTAAAATTTAAAATAATATACCTCATATCCTCAAAATTTCTCATAACTATGACTCAGCAGATCCAATATCTAGACTTTTAATTTCACAAACCCGAAATTCTACAACTTAATTATTCCGTCTCAATTATCTCTATTATCCCTCTCTGTTATACAAGAAAGAAACACCTGTTCGGTATCTTCCTACTTCGCTGGCCTATCACCTGATTCAGAGGCCAGACATAAACGAATATGACGCAAAGACTATCACGCACCACGCATACATACTATGTCGTAATCCAAATGTAACTTCTCTTAAGGACATGCACACTGCTCATGCACCTTCCTTCTTACTGAAATATAAAAAAATTAACAAAACCTAAAGCAAAAAATTTCTTATCTTCTGCTTTTGCCTTTCTCTCCGTCCATCGTCCAACAACGCTAATAAAATAACCCGCCGTTAACCATCCACCTCCCCAATCCTCGACCTTGTACAGAGAGTGGAGGCAGAACTCGACATGAAAGCAGCCTACATTATGTCCTCTGAAGAGTCACCTTAGGAAATAATTCTACAACATCATATTTACTTATTATTTTGTAAAAAATAGATTGTAAATTTTTTGTTATAAATAAAAAATGAAAAAACTTCAGGAAACAGAGAATTCATGTGAGGCGATCAGATAGCTCCAACAATGGCCCCGCACGCACAAGAGACAATGCGAGCGCCCAACGTGCGACGACGTTAACTCAATTGATTGATTTATTGATTAGTGATTCCTTGCGCGTCAACTGCTACGGTCATTAATGTTAAGGTCCCTTTGGGTGGAGAGTGTTTTTATCGCGGGAGGTGGTGGAGTTCTTTCCCAGTACGATGGTATAATCCAGCACTTTCCTACTCGTCGTCTTTCAGGGTTTTCCGCTACCAGGTATCTCCCACCAGCGGGGCACCGCTCCAATTGGGACAAGCTGTAAGCTCCCGAATTATCGTCCGGCATGTGTGGTAATGTAGGCATGTAAGTGTATGCGAGTAAGAAAGGGGTCATGTGTGTATATGTCCGTGGTTTTTTTATGAGGGTACTGCTTCTGTATTCGTCTTGTGATGATCAGAGAAATCATAGATAAATAACGATCAGAACAGTCGGTTGCTAGAATTCTCCAGATAACGACTGAATTCGATCCATCTATGTACCTAGTATCGCAAATTCCGCCACCGTCGGGATTCGAACACTCTCGCCACCGTCGGGATTCTTTTATTCAATTTTGTTTGTTTAGGAAGCAGGAAGGTAATTTGTTTAGAAAGCAGATGGTATTAAATGAAACGTACCTCACCGGGCATTCTGACGAGTAATTGGTAAAAAACTGCTGAAATATTCATCGCAACCGAAAGTATTGTATCTCAGCTAATCTTTCAGTAGCAATTTGGACCAGCAATTTATAAAGCATAATGGCGATATTCAGGTGAATTAAAATAATTTTCAGGAATCCTTGCATGTTGTGTTGTACAAATCATGCTATTGTCACCATTGTTTGTCTTGTGATTCACGATATAACTTCCCTGACTTAAATTGTTTTACTATAGAATATGAAATGTCGATAATTCAATTTACTTGGAAACAATTTTGACCATTATTCAACGCAAAACAAAGAATAGTACGGGCATCGAAGTCATTCTAAGCTATACTAGGTATTACCAACTTATGAAAATGAAAAATCATGCAAGAGACAATTTTTTAGTAAACAAAGTTTTTTCTAGGATTATCGAATATTTCACTTTTAACTATTTACTAATAATTATTTAAATCCTTCGTTCATGTTTACAAGCATCTACTTGTATTTTTTATCAGTAGATATAATAAATGGCCGAGTGTTTGATGAGCGACTTGCACGAACATACTACCTTAATCCCTCGCGAGTGTTAAAGCCGAAGGCCGTCAGCAGGGAAGTCTCTACCTACTACTTGGCCTCGCCTTTGCATGCTGCCGCCGGTAACCAGGACTACCAGGTGAACACTCGAGATTCCTCTTTTGGGGAGTACCACAGCCAGCCGCACGCCCACAGCTGGCACCGCTGCCCAACGCCCTTTCCTAAAAAGGGCGATGTCATCGACCCTTTGGCTGCGAAAGTTGCAGCCCCTAGGCACTGCTGGCGACGTTGCTGCCCTCTCTGGGAAAGCGCTGACATCGGCGTCTGTCCTCCGCCACCTCGATATTTACGGCCGAGAACTCGAAGTTTATGTTTACTTTATTTTCTGCAAGCAGATATGTTCATAATTGCTTATTTACGGTAAACAGTTTATTCCTAATTGTTTACGGACATGAAAATAAACACGTCATGGTATACATGCATATAATTATATGTAATTAATATTCCGGCCATTCTCATTTTGTATGCTCGCATGAGCTCTTAAATACTTTAGTTCAGCTCCGCTCTCAACAAAACAAATCACTTTTTCTAAATTCGATTTATTACGTTTTGTCAAAAGGTTTTCCTGACATTATCGTGCAAGAGATAATTCTGAAAACAAAAAATTAAACGAGTGTCAGCACACGTCGTTAGAATCTGCTTTTAAAATAAAGTATTTAAAGAAAATATACGTGATACCGCTGTCCAGGGAGAAAGAATTCGATTACCTTGAAGGTTTTACCTCATTGTTCATGCGTGTGTATACTGGTAGGAAGCACGCAGATTAGGTTTTTTTCCGGCGCGCCAAGATAGGGGAATCATGGAAAATATAGCGCACTAAACACGACATCCACTGTGCATTTTTAATTCAACGATTTAAGGTGAGTAGATCTTCAGGAAAAAGTCTAACTGTATTGTGGTCTAACAGAAAAAATGTAATAAAACGTGGTTTACAGCTATATTAAGTCTAATGATTAAACGTGCACAGCTAAATAGTCTAACAACCAAAATGTCTCCAGATAAAATGTCTACAGCACAAAGTCTACCAACAATATGTCGACTAACTACAAAACTTATCAGCTAAATGTCTATTAGCTAAAAGTCTAACAGAAATGGTTACCGAGTATTCTGTTAAAATATTCTGCCAATATGGAAAGGTTGAAATAATGATATCGCGGTATGAAGACTATAGACAGCGAAATAAAATAATCGCAATCTAAGATGATTGAAAAAAATGAAAAGGAATTATCACTATAGGAATTGTGTTTGGTTTATGACAATGCTTGGTCTCATAATGATGGAATCACTTAATTTTATATTCAACAGTTCCATTTCGTTCAGCCGTCGTACAGCCCGGAGTGACGCCGTCCGATTGCCACTTGTTCCTGAACATGAAACGCGATCTAGGTTACAAGCGCTTTGGTTCTGACGATGAGGCAAAAAATGTTGTGAAGTCGTGTCTTTCGATTCTGGTGGAAATTCTCTTTGGCGATGACTTACAACTGCTCACCTGCTACTCGTATTTGTAAATTTGCGGATAATATGTGGAAAAATAGTTCAAAAATTGAATTTTTACGTACAAATATAATTGGCTTCAAAAACATTTTTCACTATTTTTTTCGAAACAGTACTTACTTTCAGAAGTCGCCTCTTATATCACATATACGAGAAAGTACAAAAAAAGTTATTATTCTTTTACTTTTTACATTTGCAATACTTTGGTAATTCAATTGCATGTTATTGTATGTTTTTAGATAATCTACGTGACAAGAAATCCCAAGGACGTTCTTCTATCTTATTTTCACCTACACAAAAACTGGGCGGTTTATTCAGGATCTTTAGAAACGTTTGCGGATGCATTTTTAGAAGATTCGTGTAAGTAATTTTGAAATTATAAAGTAAGTTTATTATTATCAATAATCTCTAAATATAAGCTTGTAAATGATTACTGACATCACAAATAATAAAATATTGGCATTTCAAGTTTTCATCTCGGTTATTTTTTAGTGCTCTATTCTCCATACTGGGAACATGTACTTGATTTCTGGGCTATTAAAAAACCAAACGTGTTATATAACACTTACGAAGAAATGATAAAAGTAAAGAAATCGTTATTACTTTTATAAATACGGCAAAATAACATTTCAAGTGAAATATCTGAGTGTATAAACATTATTTTCAGGATCTCCCAGGCGTGATTCGCAAGACTGCAAAATTTATAAACAAGAATGTAACAGATGAACAAGTTGCAACATTAGCAGACCACTTGAGTTTCAAGAAAATGAAAAGTTTAATTTTAAAGGCTTTCTCGAGCCCTTGCAAAAAAAATATAACGTCAAGAACGAATTCATCCGCAAAGGGGAGAGCGGAGCTTGGAAGAAGGACATGCCTCCGGCAATGGCGGCTCGAATTGATGAATGGTCAAAAAAGAATTTGGAGAACTCGGACTTCCCGTTGTATCGCTAAAGTTACTTGAATGTATTAAATGTAATGGAGTAATTGGAACTTTAAAATCTTATTTTTCAAGGGGGAACCAGGTGTACTTGTTATTATAAAGTTAAATAAATGTATTAATAATATTAAATATATAAAAAAGTAAGATGGGTTTACTTTCTTAACATCAGACAATAGTAACGCATTTAGATGCTTTTTTTAATATAAGCATTTCCAGTAACACCATTGTGAATAATATTTTTAATGTGTGTATAAACAATATCGTACGATTAATAGATTAGAGTTTTCGTCGCACCAAGTGCTAACGTGCGTAGTGCCTTAAGCTTTGTGCATACTTTATCGAGGGAGAGGGTTGTGATATTCCCCACGCTGAATGGCTAGATGCGGAGTCAACATATTGAGACCAAGGAATAGGAAGAGAAGCCCGGTCCGTAGCCCTTTTTAAGGAGTACTGCTTCCAAATTCGCTTAGCTTTCATTGGAGAAACTGTGGAAATAAGCCGATCAGAGCAGACAGCCTCTAGAGTTTTATAGGCGGTAGTTGAATTAAATCTAGCTATCTAGGTAGTGGCGAAAATCCTTCCCCCGCCGGGACAAGAAACCACACCATCTGAGGTGATCCAGGCTATCAAATAATGTCACTGTTACACAAACGATGCATGGTCTCACAGTTCTTGTCTCGGCGTTTAAATACATCGAAACTTTAGTTTGGAGAGAGATAGCCTTGGCAAAGAAACAACTGCATTCACATTTTGTGCAAAAAATGTACAACGTACTAATGCAATCAAAATAAAATTCTGGGGTGTTACATTCCTCATCACTCATTTCTGGGCGACGATATTATTCGTAGATGGCTAGTTTCTTGATGTCGTGAGTCTGGCTCGAGCATGAACGGTCGTACCGCACGTATCTCCCCGCACTCTACTGCAGTCTACTGACCATCAATACTGCTTAAGTAAAACAAAGATGCATGAGCAAAAATTCTGCTTAAGTATATCAGACGAAAAGATGTTCCACAAATTTGTTCGCACACTGCTCAATGAAAGCAATTAAAGTAGTTCCGTTTAAGACCACAATATAAAAATGTTTTAACAGAAACCGTTTAGGAATGCTTCCGTAATACATAGCATAATACAATAGGAGAAGGTGAAGCAAAGAAAAACCGTTAAGCTTGTACCAAAAATAGTGTTCAATTTTTTCAAAATGATATTGATACGTATTATAAAAACAATTACATACCTTCTACTACAACATTTAGAAATTTAATGCTGTTTGCAGTAAAACTGGGTCTTCCTTTTTATTTTCTGAAATCCTGCATTTTTCGTTTTTTTGGCAAAGTGGAACAAGACTAATTGGTCAATAAATAATGTTTACTGTTGAAACAATATTGGAGAATAACATAAATCAGAAAAAATATCTGATACTAATAAAACGAAGATTTAGGTTATTACTCATCCAAACGAATACTAAAATATTCAATGCAGAATCAATAGTCTTCTTATAATTCTTTAGACTTTATAAAATCACCCGAACCTGTTCTATTCGTAACTTACCTCACGTATTCTACTTTAGGGAATACAAATATACCTTTGTGCTTTTCATACTCGCCTATAGTCTTCAATTTACACTCCATGAACTTGATCACAGGCAATTATTTAATCAGAATACTGTATGTGAATCTGATTATTTGGATGAATTAATTCAAAGTTACAAACTTTTTTATTTATAATACTGTGGGAACTTTTGGATCTCAGACTTCCTTAATGTTTTTCATTTTACTCACTAATAGAAGAGCAAGCATGTTCTGTCACCCAAATCAGTTTATGACAAAGATGGAGGAGACATCGTTGAACGCTCACTTGTAAAGTTTCTTTTTTATCGTTTTGGAGAAGTAAGTGCCTTGGTAGAATCTTTAAGATGCGTCAAATGAAGTGATGTTAATATGACAGATTTTTCAGCGTTGTGGGTGGATTTCTTGAATTATGACACCCTTTTGGCACATAAATATTTTCTTGAGTACAAATATTAAAAGACAGATAATTGATTCTCCACCAATGACGTAATGGATATAGCTCGTAATGAACGTTTTGAATATTCTGCTAACAGTCACAATTTGATGTTTCGGCTGTAGAAAAATCATATTCAGAAAATATTAGTGTTGAATTGGGTTTCTAAATCCAGAGAAAGCATTTTGTGTTGTGCCTTGCCTTACAAGTTCTTCTCCATAGAGAACAGTCTTTGTGGAGAGTCATTACTGAGTGATTTCGAAGCCATTTCTTAACGGTTTGTGAGTAAAAGATGCTGAGAGATAAAGTAAAACTGATGACAAGATGTTACAAACGATGAGCTGTGTGACAGGGAATTACAAGAAGGTGAATTACAAGAATACCTCTCCCTAGACAATTTCACGTAATTCGTATAAGCTACATGCCCACCCAAATTAGGAATAACAGAAACCATACGTTTCGACCCGCGAGATATCCGTAGGTAGCAAAAAAGTACAAAATATCTTGTATCTCTTTCAATAACTTGGAACAAGGTGATATTTTTAATACGTGTCTGCATTGAAAATACCCGCTAATATAGTTACGCAAAGTGGAGCCCGAAGCTCAATAGCTGGCGTCGCATATGGTGCGCAATAGCTCACCCATGTCATTCCATAACGGTTCTAAGCATGTATCTTTTAAATCTGCCACTAACAACGAAACTGTTCCCGAAAGTACAGCCAACATAGTTTATAAGCGCGTCTTCTGGCGGACTGACATCTGAAGGTGGGAGACCTGAAGACAAAAAACGGCCAGATATCTCGCCTCCCTGCAACGGAATTGGAGCAGAAGAGGGGGGAAAGGGACATTAAATAAGAAGCTCATGTGTTTGTGGGAACACATCAACAGGGCTCGAGTCTGGGTGAAGAAGAAGTGGAATTTATAAATAATTGCAGTTAGCATCTGCAGATGTGCATTTCTAATAAATATGTCGAAGAGTGTGGATGGCATGTTGAAGAAGGGTGAAATAGAACAAAAAAGGTTTCCGCAGTTATATTTTAATTAGAATTTTTAATTTAAATAACTGTAATTAATTAAGGGTTGTGTTAATATCAGTAGAAATAAATTGGGATGCAAAAATAGGTTGCAACAGCTGGGTATTTTCTGTCGGAGAAAGGCGACGAAAGTTCAAAATTCTTTTGAGAGCCTTATTATACTTAAAGAGATTCATTCGATGTAAATATCGTGGTTTCGTTTAAATAACAAACTATTATATCGATCTAAATTATGGAAATTAATGATGGAGGAAATAGTATGTTTTCTGGGTGGTATCAGTAATTAAGGAACTGGGAAGAAACTAATACTATATAGCACTTTCATCAAACCTATTTGACACTTCCGAAATTATTTGTGGAAGAAAGCTTAAAATATTTTCTTGAATTTTTTGTTCAAATAGCAAATAGTCAAATTATAAATATGCTTATTATATAAATGCATTTACTGCTCAAATATAGATCTTTGAAATAAGCCATCAGTTGCGTAGTTTGAGGGGTAAAGGAGGGCGGTCCATCTCAGGTGCCTCCAATTTAGGAGTGTTACAAAATGAATAATGTATAGTTGGAAATACATATTTATTAAATAGTGATAATATTTTTACTTAACAGTACAATATACTAATATAAAATGTCTAAAAATACTTCATTTTGTAAGACGAGAAACCCTCACAAACGTAGATCAAGAAACAATATCAACGCATATTCATACAACCTAGGGAAAATCATACAAGAATAGCAACAGCAAAGATGAAGAAAGGAAAACAAAAAAGGGAGAAACAGTGAATTCCACTACAATTCACTAAACCGCACAGCACTTAACCTTCAGTTACTCTATTCAATTACTTTTAGCTGTAGAATACACAGTATATTTAGACGAAAAAAAAGAACAGTTGCAGAATTCCTGATCCATGATACTGTATCGAGGGTGGATATAAAACGAGGATTCAAAGTTCGATTGAGATTCTGAAGGCAGTGAAATTAATAAAAATGTAGATGTGGTGATTATGAACTTGATGAATTAACGGGCAATTAAGAGGAAGATATGTGCTTTCTTTGTGTCGAAGAGGGGAAAAAATGGCGAAGATTAGGAACAAATGTTCAGGCTGATTGGAGATAAATAATTTTCTAATTGACGAAACAAGGACAAAACATACCAAAGACTATACATTGGCATTTGGTTGGAATCGGTGTTGTCAAATGATTGCTTATCCAGGCATTACGGTATAAGGGTGCACTATTTATATATAATTAACAAATTGGAATGCAAATGGGATCACTTTCAGAACAATTGAACTTACTCAATATTTACACACATATAACATAGACATTGCGTGCATAACAGAGACGCACCTAAACAAGAGTAATAAATTTTACATTCCAGAATAGAAAATTTATAGAAATAGGGACCGAACAAAACGGTGGTGGTGTACTTATAGCAGTCAGGAATAATATAATCTATCATGAAATTAATATACCAAAAATCAGAGGTATTCAAACAGTAGCAATAACCCTAACATTGAACAATGAATCATGGAATAAAACGAACTGCCTATAAACCTCCACCAATAAAAATACGACCCCAAAATATTCTTAATCTATTCACCACAAATTTAAAAAAAACATTAATACCAGGTGATCTAAACGCTAAACACAGAAACAGGGTATGTCGCACTTGCAATCAAGCAGGAAAAATAATATCACAAATTATAAATAATACCACTATCAATATACTTACGCCTTCTGAACCAACATACTATCCAAGAGACGTAACTAAGTAACCAGACATCCTTGACATCAGACTGACTGATGGAAAAATCAATTTTTACTCAACTCTGTGTCACGAACTCGACTCTGACCATCTTCCGGTAATTATACTTACTAGTCGAATCATATCCTCACGTTCCCCAATCTCCAAAATAAACACATTTAAATTAAACTTAATTAAATTCCAAAATATAACCAGCAATTTAATACCAAAAGTTAAAATTTCAAATCATTCGATAGAAATAGACAATACCGTAACATTACTAAACATAATAATACATACAGAAATAACAGAAAAGCAACCCAGAAATACACAAACACATAACAAAATTAATCATTCCGATCTACCTGCAGAAATCAAAAACATAATATGCGTCAAAAACCGGACCAGAAGGCTATGGAAAAAACAATAACCCACAAATTAGAGCAAAACTAAATACGAAAACTAATATAGTTAAGAAATAAAAAAATTATATAAATCTCAAATTACAGAACAAAATACAATCTTTAACAGCACAAAACATCTCTATTTGGAAATTCACCAAACAAATACTTAAAATAAATGAATTATTCCACTCATCAACTTACCGAAAGGCAAGTAATTTACCCCTACAGACAAGGCAGAGGAAATAGCCAATTACATTGAGTCGACTTTGACACTCAACCAATCTAAATTGCACTCGGATCACAACACTATAATATAGTCAATACACCTCCCAAACTACGGTCCATATCAAAAAATTTATTACCAAAAATCCTAAAGAAATACAACTAATCATTAACTCTCTCCCGAAAAAAATCACCAGGTCAGGATAATATCACTAATTCTATACTCAGACATTTACCAGCCCCTCAATTGCATACTTAACAAATATATACAATTCAACCTTGAGAACAAATGGTTTTCCATCCAGTTGGAAGCATTCCATCATTTTTCCGGCTCCGAAATCAAATACAAATTCAGCCAACACCGACAGTTATCGCCTGATACGCCATCTACAATCTCTGTCAAAATTTTCGAAAAAATAATACTCCAATGTCTTTAAAAGCACCTACAAATGACAAAAGAAATCCCAAGAGAGCAATTTGGACTCACTGATCATATATCCACACAACATCAACTCCTCAGAATCACAGAACATCTCAACACAGCATTTCAGAAAAAAACATCGTACAATACTCATATCACTCGACATAAAACAGGCATTTGATACAGTTTGGCACCAGGCACTAATACATAAATTAAAGAAAATAGGCACTCCACACTCACTTTAGTAATTCAAAACTATTTATCCAACAAAACCTTTGCTGTAACATTCAACAACTATCATTCAACCCCCAGGCTAATTAAGGAAGGATTACCACAAGGACCCCATCCCCCAAATTACCCACACTGTTTAATGTCTGTGTAGCAGACATACCCATAGATGAAACAGTAAAAATAGCACAATTTCCAGGTGACACACTTATCTTCTCTTCCAGCCACTCTCTAAACAACATTAAAAACTACATACAATTGTATCTAAACCAAATGGACAGTTGGTCATTTAAATAGAATATAAAATAAAACCCCCACTAAACAACAGCTAATATATTCTCTTTCAGACTATACACTTCAGCAACCCCACTAACATTAAAAAATGAGCCAATCTCATGGTACCCAACTATTAAACCCATAAAATATCTTGGACTGTAAATGGACAATAAAATGAACTGGAAACAGCACACAGACATCAAAATAATGCAAACTAAAAACAAAATGCATCAATTAAATACTCTAATAAATAGAAATAATTACCTCACATACAAAACACCAAAAAAAAAAAAAAAAAATGGAGGGAGTGGGTGCTCTTGAATAAGAGGAGACTCGTGTAAGATCAGAGTTGTTCCCTGAGTTAATACCTCTGGACTCAATTTTTCATGGGCGATATCATAAAGAAGTGTACTCGTTTTTAAGAGATACATCAAGAAAATGTTTTGCGACATTCGTAACGACAATTCGCCGGTGAAGGCTGTGCCGTCTAAGCCTTCATATTCCGGGAAATCAATAGGGCCGGGGGTGAGTAGATTTTAATCATGGCAAGGTGGAAATAGAATCATGGTGACGGAGATATGAAAATGATATAAATTATTTGGCTTTGTGCCTGAATTAAAAGTGGTTTTCAATGGATGTTCATATGTCACTAATTTCATATACTTTTCATTGGTTTGCAGCGGGGCTTGCAAACCTATTGCTTGGAATTTAGTGGAGTAGACTTTATTATCAATTGTTCCAATGCAAGCAAGAAATTTAAAGAGAATAACTCTGACTTCAGCCAGTCAGACTGCGTATTATTAGATATCCGAAGTGACAAAAATCGAATAAGAAACTGATTTGACTGACAATGCCAAATATTTGGTGTTTTTCTACAGGTATTTATGAGTACGTCCATTTACATCTCAATTTAAGTGCGCTCACTACTTACGACGACCGCGACATTCATGCGCCAGTAGGCTCTAGGAGGAGAAAAATTGCTAATAAAATGTTATTAACATGATGTATGTAACAGTCAACTTTTCTTTCTCTACGGAGAATATTAGTAGTTTAGAGAAAGTACAGTACACTGCGGAACTTTTTGGAATTCCCTTTAGAAAAATGGTGCCTAAACAATGATAC